>VMDO01029342.1:0-22752 GCA_007922755.1 Pedetes capensis | reverse complement strand
GAAGCAAAAAGTTCTCAAAAAAACAAGAAAAAAAGAAAAGACCAAATTACATGTCAAAAGAGACACTGGACCTTGCCCTTGAACATAGAATATGGAGCAGCTAAAGCAAAAGGAAGACATGATGAAGTTAAGGAACTAAACAGAAGATTTCAGAAGGCAGCTCGAGAAGACAAAAACAAATATTATAATGACATGTGCACGGAGCTGGAGGCAGAAAACCAAAAGGGAAGAACACGCTCTGTGTTTCTCAAGCTTAAGGAAGTGAAGAAAAAATTCAAGCCTAGAGTGGCAGTAGTGAAAGACTCTACAGGGAAAATATTAAATGATGCAGGAAACATCAAAAGAAGATGGGAAGAATACACAGAGTCATTATACAAGAAAGAATCGGTAGATGACCAAGCATTCCAAGAGGTTGCATATGAAGAGGAACCAATGGTGTTGAAGGATGAAGTGGAAGCTGCCTTGAAAGAACTGGGGAAACACAAGGCTCCAGGAATTGATGGGATACCAATAGAGATGTTTCAACAAACAGATGCAGCACTGGAGGTGTTAACATGTTTGTGCCAACAGGTTTGGAAAATAGCTAATTGGCCAACTGAGTGGAAGAAATCCATATTTGTGCCTATTCCCAAAAAAGGGGATCCAACCGAGTGTGCAAACTATCTGGCAATGTCATTAATATCACACACCAGCAAATATCTACTAAAGATCATTCAGAAGCGACTGCAGCAATATATAGACAGGGAATTGCCGGAAAATCAAGCGGGATTCAGAAGAGGGTGGGGAACCAGGGACATCATGCTAATGTCAGGTGGATATTAGCTGAAAGCAGAGAATATAAAAAAGATGTCTGTCTATGTTTTATTGACTACCAAAAGCATTTGATTTTGTGGATCACAACAAATTATTGAAAACACTTCGGAAAATGGGAATACCAGAACACCTAATTGTGCTCATGAGAAATCTGTACACGAACCAGGAGGCAGTTGTTCAAATAGAACAAGGAAACACTGCGTGGTTTAAAGTTGAGAAAGGTGTGCATCAGGGCTGTATAATTTCACCCTATCTCTTCAATTTATACGCTGAGCAAATGATCCGAGAACCTGGACTTTATGAGGAAGAACATCGCATTGAGATTGGAGGAGGACTCATTAATAACCTGCATTATGCAGATGACACAACTCTGCTTGCTGAAAGTGAAGAGGATTTAAAACATTTACTGATGAAGATCAAACATCATAGCCTTCAATATGGGTTACGACTAAACCTCAACAAAACAAAAATCCTTACGACTGGGTCAGCACGCCACTTCACAATAAATGGAGAAAATATTGAGGTTGTCCAAGATTTTGCTTTGCTTGGCTCCATAATCAACACCCGTGGAAGCAGCAGTAAAGAAATCAAAAGATGCATTGCTCTAGGAAAAGTTGTGGCAAAAGATCTCTTTAGAGTATTGAAAAGCAAAGATGTCACCTTGAAGACGAAGGTGCGTCTGACTCATGCCATGGTATTTTCAGTGGCATCATGTGGTTGTGAAAGGTGGACATTGAACAAGGGAGACAGAAAAAGAATTGATGCTTTTGAATTGTGGTGCTGGAGACGTCTATTGAATATACCATGGACTGCCAAAAGAACCAAGAGATCTGTCCTAGAAGAAGTGCAACCAGAGTGCTCCTTGGAAGCAAGAATGGCCAGCCTGCGTCTTACATATTTCGGACATGTAGTCAGGAGAGATCAATCCCTGGAGAAGGACATAATGTTTGGGAGAGTGGCAGGTCAACGCAAAAGAGGAAAACCCTCCACCAGATGGATTGACACAGTGTCTGCAACAATGGGCTTAAACATAAATAAGATCATGTGCCTGGCACAAAATCGGCAAGTGTTTCCATCTGCCGTACATAGGGTCGCTATGAGTCGGACGCGACTCGACGGTACCTAACAATAACAACAAAGAGCACCTGCCTCAGTTTCCTGATGCAGCAGAGGAACAGGCAGGGGAGGGCTGAGCCTCTGCTGCTTGCTGGCTGAAGCTCCTGGCTTCCTGTCCCCTGCCCAGAGAGCCTGGGCCACCCCTCACCCCGGGACAGTCTCTGCCTGCCTGCCTCCCTTTAGCACCAGCATCCCTCTCCCCGTGGGTGCCACTACGCAAAGGTGACTGAGGCGGGATTCTCCTGGCTCAACCGCGCTCCTCTGCGCTTAGACCCAGGGCTGAGGACCGACCAGGAGGGCTGAAGTTTGCGTCTCAGCCTCCCCTTCAAGTTGCCCGGGGTGGTGGTGACCATATAATTGGCAGTCATCGGAGCCAGAGGAAAGCGGCGGGCAAGGAGATGTCCACTGCCTTGACACTGGGGACCCTGTGTGTTACAAAGAAACCCTCCCCAACACTCTGCCGTGCTCGGCACCGTGTCAGGGCTTCTCTGCTATTCATAGGGTTTTCCATGGCAGATTCTTTGGGGAGTGTGTTGCCAGGTCCTTCTCCCCAGCCTGCAGCACCTGGTCATCCCAGGTGTTCTCCCATCCAAGGACTAATCAGGCTGACTGTGCTCAGCTTCTGAGCTCAGGTGGGATCTGATGCCAGGGTGCCATGGCTACCGATGTGGTGAAAATCGTCTATGTTGGTGACAACTTTTCTCTTGGGAAGATGGTGGTTTTAAAAGGAAATATCACAGGTTGTGGATTTTCCCCATCTGCCATTTCCTCCTGTTTTCACAAGCAGTAGGGAAACTTTATTAAGAGGACCACGCCAAAGGGATTTGCGTCAGGGGCAAGAGGTTGGCTCCACTCCCTGGTTTTGCATCATCTCGTTGAAACACAGTAACTAAAGTCTTGCATTTATCAATTTTTAGATGATGGAGGTTATACACGCTAGTGATTAAACAAGAAAAGGGAGAAAGAAGACTATAGGAGAGGACCCTGCTGTCACACAGAAAAATGACCATCGTCTTGAGATCCTGTTTTCCCCACAGGGCTAACGGGACACAGAGACGTGTCCTTGAGACCCCAGGCCTCAGTAATCTGCCCACCTCTAACATTGAGGCCCAAGTTCAGATGGTGCTGGGACTCTGATGAGAGATTATATCAGCCATGGGAGACAGTCCTAGGGTGTGGAATTCAGCATGCTTGACTTGTGTAAGCATTACAGGTGGCCACCTGTTTTTTTTTTTAATTGGAAATTTTTAATGTACATCTTAATGTGAATCATTTTGACATGCTTTTCATTGTGACATTTCTATATTTGCATTTTGATAAACATTATTCATATAGGATATCCCGTACCCTCAACTATGCTTCCCCCCTCTCACCCTTCCCATCTAAGTTTCCCATCTAAGTCTTCTCTATCTTTTACTTAGTAGTATTTTTCTATGTGTCCTTTTGTTCCAGTTCTGTTTAAGATAGAAACTTTTCCTGTAGTGGTCTTTGTTTTTATCTTGTTAGAACAATTACATGCGATTTCTAGTCCATTTCTATTGACATCATTCTTATCTTCCCCGCCCTTTTATTATGATCTGACCTTTGAATAGGATTTTTCCTTCTTGTAATTTTGAATCAGCTCCCTCATATGAGTGAGAACATGTGGTGTTTCTCTTTCTGAGATCATGTTCATCCACTCAAAATAATTTTCTCTAATTCCATCCATTTTGCTGCGAATGACCTTATTTCATTTTTCTTGATTGCTGAGTAGTATTCCATTGTGTATATATACTATAGTTTTTTATCCATTCTTCTGTTGCAGGGCACTTTGGTTGATTCCATATACTTGCTATTGTGAAAAGCACTGCATTGAACATGGAGATGCAGGTGTCTCTGTGGTACCCATCTCCCTTTGGGTAAATTCCCAATAGAGTTATAGCTGGGTCATATGGTAGATCTATTTTTAGTTTTTTGAGGTACCTCCATATTGATTGCCACAGTGGTTGCACCAATTTACAGCTCCACCAACAATGTAAGAGTGTTCCCTTTTCCCCGCAACTGCAACAGCATTTGTTGTTGTTTGTTTTATTGATCTTGGCCATTCTTACTGGTGTAAGGTGAAATCTCAGCGTTGTTTTGATTTGCATTTCCCTAATGGCTAGGGATGTTGAGCACTTTTCCATGTGTTTCATGGCTTTACAGACCTCTTCATCTGAGAACTGTCTACTCAGTTCCTTTGCCCACCTTTTAGCTCGAGTTTTTGGCTGCTTTGAAAAAGGTATTGAATTTTCAGGTCCCACCTAATGCCAAACCTGGGGAAATGATGCTGAACAGCCACCAGAGGGCGCAGCCCTTGCCGAGCGTGCTGATCACTGCACAGGCTGGCTGGGAGCCTGGCAGTTCTGGGAATGGGCTCCTGCCTCAGTGGCGCTGAAACTGTGCTGTTTGAACTCTGACTTCTTATCACGCACAGAGCAAGACATCTCGGAGGAAGCATAAGGAGTCCGGCGTGGCCAGAAGCCTCCTGCCCCTCCCTGTGGACAAATCCTGGCTTGGAGAAAGTTTATTTGGGGGGCAAAGAGCTCCTCCCACAACGTCTGTCAGTTTTGCCACATGTGGGGTTTGTGTGTTGTGATGAGGCTGAGAGCTCTGCCACTGGTACCTCAGATATGAGCAAGGTTACCCATGGTGGACAGGTTTGCAGCTGAGCTTCCAGACTAAGACAGACTAGGGAGTAGGACCTGGCGAGCCACTCCCGAAACAACTAGCCATTGGAAACCCTATGATTAGCAAAGAAACACTGTCAGATATAGTGCCAGAAAATGAGCCCCCCAGGTGGAAGGCAATCAAAAGACTACTGGGGAAGAGTTGTCCCCTCAAAGTGGAGTCTACCGTGATGATGGAAATGGAGTAAAGCCCCAGGGACCTCCATTTGCTGATGTGGCATGACTCAAACTGAGGAGAAACAACTGGAAACATCCATTAATAATCGGAATATGAATGTACGCAGTATGAATCTAGGAAAATTAGAAACCATTAAAAGAGAAATGGAGCACATAAACATTGACATTCTAGGCGTCAGTGAGCTAAAATGGACTGGCATAGGCCATTTTGAGTGAGACAATCATATGGTCTACTATGCTGGGAATGCTACACTAAGGAGAAATGTGGTTGCATTCATCATCAAAAAAGACATTTCAAGATCTGTCATGAAATACAATGTTGCCAGTGATCAAATAATATCCACACACCTTCAAGGAAGGCCAGTTAATAGGACAATTTTTCAAATTTATGCACCCACCACTAAGGCCACAAATGAAGAAAGGGAAGACTTCTATCAGCTTCTGCAATCTGAAATAGATCAAACATGCAATCAAGACATACTGATAATCACTGGTGAGTGGAATGCAAAGGTTGGAAACAAAGAAGAAGGCCCAGTAGTTGGAAAATATGGTCTTGGTGTCAGAAACGAAGCTGGAGATCACATGATAGAATTTTGTCAGACCAAGGACTTTTTCATTACAAATACATTTTTTCAACAACATAAACAGAGTCTATACACATGGACTTCACCAGATGGAACATACAGGAATCAAATTGACTACATATGTGGAAAGAGACGATGGAAAAGCTCTATACAAAATGTCAAAAGAAGACCAGGTGCTGACTGTGGATCAGATAATCAACTTCCCATATGCAAGCTCAAAGTGAAGGTGAAGAAAATTAGAATAAGTATAAGAGAGCCATGGTATGACCTTGAGTATATCCCATCTGAATTCAGAGACCACCTCAAAATTAGGTTTAATGCATTAGATGCAAATGATAGGGGACCAGAAGAGTTATGGCATGACATAAAAGATATCATTCAAGAAGGAAGCAAAAAGTTATTACAAAGACAAGAAAAAAAGAACAGACCAAATTACATGTCAAAAGAGACACAGGAACTTGCCCTTGAACGTCGAGCAGCTAAAGCAAAAGGAAGACATGATGAAGTTAAGGATCTAAGCAGAAGATTTCAGAAGGTAGCTCGAGAAGACAAAACCAAATATTATAATGACATGTGCAAGGAGCTGGAGGCAGAAAACCAAAAGGGAAGAACACGCTCTGTGTTTCTCAAGCTTAAGGAAGTGAAGAAAAAATTCAAGCCTAGAGTGGCAGTAGTGAAAGACTCTACAGGGAAAATATTAAATGATGCAGGAAACATCAAAAGAAGATGGGAAGAATACACAGAGTCATTATACAAGAAAGAATTGGTAGATGACCAACCATTTCAAGAGGTTGCATATGAAGAGGAACCAATGGTGTTGAAGGATGAAGTGGAAGCTGCCTTGACAGAATTGGCGAAACACCAGGCTCCAGGAATTGATGGGATACCGATAGAGATGTTTCAACAAACAGATGCAGCACTGGAGGTGTTAACATGTTTATGCCAACAGATTTGGAAAACAGCTAATTGGCCACCTGACTGGAAGAGATCCATATTTGTGACTATTCCCAAAAAAGGGGATCCAACTGAATGTATAAACTATCGGGCAATGTCATTAATATCACACACCAGCAAAATTCTACTAAAGATCATTCAGAAGTGACTGCAGCAATATATAGACAGGGAATTGCTCGAAAATCAAGTGGGATTCAGAAGAGGGTGGGGAACCAGGGACATCATTGCTGATGTCAGGTGGATATTAGCTGAAAGCAGAGAATATCAGAAAGATGTCTATCTATGTTTTCTTGACTATGCAAAGGCATTTGATTGTGTGGTTCATAACAAATTATGGATAACCCTTTGGAAAATGGGAATACCAGAACACCTAGTTTGCTCATGAGAAATCTGTACGCGAACCAGGAGGCAGTTGTTCAAAAAGAACAAGGAAACACTGCGTGGTTTAAAGTTGAGAAAGGTGTGCGTCAGGGCTGTATACTTTCACCCTATCTCTTCAATTTATATGTTGAGCAAATAATCCGAGAAGCTGGACTTAATGAGGAAGAATGCGGCATTGATATTGGAGGAAGACTCATTAACAACCTGCATTATGCAGATGACACAACTCTGCTTGCTTAAAGTGAAGAGGATTTAAAACATTTACTGATGAAGATCAAAGATCACAGCGTTCAATATGGGTTATGACTAAACATCAATAAAACAAAAATCCTTATGACTGGGTCAGCACGCAACTTCACAATCAATGGAGAATAGACAGAGGTTGTCCAAGATTTTGCTTTGCTTGGCTCTATAATCAACACCCGTGGAAGCAGCAGTCAAGAAATCCAAAGACGCATTGCTCTAGGAAAAGCTGTGGCAAAAGATCTCTTTAGAGTATTGAAAAGCAAAGATGTCACCTTGAAGACGAAGGTGCGTCTGACTCATGCCATGGTATTTTCAGTGGCATCATATGGTTGTGAAAGCTGGACATTGAACAAGGGAGGCAGAAAAAGAATTGATGCTTTTGAGTGGTGGTGATGGAGACGTCTATTGAATATACCATGGACTGCCAAAAGAACCAACACATCTGTCCTAGAAGAAGTACAACCAGAGAGTTCCTTGGAAGCAGGAATGGCCAAACTGCGTCTTACATATTTTGGACATGTAGTCAGGAGAGAACAATCCCTGAAGAAGGACATCATGTTTGGAAGAGTGGCAGGTCAATGTAAAAGAGGAAAACCCTCCAGTAGATGGATTGACACAGTGTCTGCAACAATGGGCTTAAACAAAAATAAGATCTTGTGCCTGGCACAGAATCGGCAAGTGTTTTGATCTGCTGTACATAGGGTCACTATGAGTCTGACTCGACTCAACGGCACCTAACAACAACAACAAAGAGCACCTGCCTCAGTTTCCTGTGCAGCAGAGGAACAGGCAGGGGAGGCATGGGCCACTGCTGCCTGCTGGCTGATGCTCCCGGCTTCCTGTCCCCTGCCCAGAGAGGCTGGGCCACCCCCCATCCTGGGGACAGTCTCTGCCTGCCTGCCTCCCTTCAGCACCAGCATTCCTCGCCCCGTGGTGCCGTTACGCAAACGTGACTGAGGCGGGATTCTCCTGGCACAACCACGCTGCTCTGCGCTTTGACCCAGGGTGAGGACCGACCAGGAGGGCTGAAGTTTGCGTCTCAGCTTCCCCTCTTCAGGTTGCCCGGCATGGTGGCGACCATGGAATTGGCAGTCAGCAGAGCCAGAGGAAAGTGGTGGGCAAGGGGACGTCCATTGCCTTGACACTGGGGACCCTGTGTGTAACAGAGGAAACCCTCCCCAACACTCTGCCATGCTTGGCACCGTGTCAGGGCTTCTCTGCTATTCATAGGGTTTTCCATGGCAGATTCTTTCAGGAGTGCATTGCCAGGTCCTTCTCCCCAGCCTGCAGCCCCTGGTCATCCCAGGTGTTCTACCATCCATGGACTAGTCAGCGGACTGTGCTCAGCTTCTGAGCTCAGGTGGGATCTGATGCCAGGGTGCCATGTCTACCGATGTGGTGAAAGTAGTCTATGTTGGTGACACCTTTTCTCTTGGGAAGATGGTGGTTTCAGAAGGAAATATCACAGGTTGTGGATTTTCCCCATCTGCCATTTCCTCCCTTTTTCACAAGCAGTAGGGAAACTTTATTAAGAGGACCAAGCCAATGGGATTTGCGTCAGGGGCCAGAGGTTGGCTCCACTCCCTGGTTTTGCTTCATATCCTTGAAACACAGTAACTAAATGCTTGCATTTATCAATTTTTAGATGATGGAGGTTATACACGTTAGCGATTAAACAAGAACAGGAGGAAAGATGAAAATAGGAGAGGACCCTGCTGTCACACAGAAAAACGACCATCGCCTTGAGATCCTGTTTTCTCCACAGGGCTAACGGGACACAGAGATGTGTCCTAGAGACCCCAGGCTTCAGTAGTCTGGACACCTCTAACATTGAGGCCCTGGTTCAAAGGTGCTGGGACTCTGGTGAGAGATTATATCAGATATGGGAGACAACCCTGGGGTGTGGAATTCAGCATGCTTGACTTGTGTAAGCATTACAGGTGGCCACCTTTTTTTTTTTTAATTGGAAATTTTTAATGTACATCTTAATGTGATTTTTTTGACATGCTTTTCATTGTGACATTTCCATATATGCATGTTGATAAACATTATTCATGTAGGTTACCCCTTACCCTCCCCTATGCTTCCCCCCTCCCACCCTTTCCATCTATGTCTCCCATCTAAGTCTTCTCTATATTTTACTTAGTAGTATTTTTCTATATGTCCTTGGGTTCCAGTTCTGTTTAAGATAGAAACTTTTCCTGTAGTGGTCTTTGTTTTTATCTTGTTAGAGCAATTACATGAGATTTCTAGTCCATTTATATTGACATCATTCTTATATACCCCACTTTTATTATGATCTGACCTTTGAGTAGGATTTTTCCTTCTTACAATTATGAATCAGCTCCCTCATATGAGTGAGAACATGTGGTGTTTCTCTTTCTGAGGTCGTGTTCATCCACTCAAAATAATTTTCTCTAATTCCATCCATTTTGCTGGGAATGACCTTATTTCATTTTTCTTGATTTCTGAGTAGTATTCCATCGTGTATATATACCATAGTTTTTTTATCCATTCTTCTGTTGAAGGGCACTTTGGTTGATTCCATATCTTTGCTATTGTGAAAAGTGCTTCATTGAACATGGAGATGCAGGTGTCTCTATGGTATGATGACTCATCTCCCTTTGGTTAAATTCTCAATAGAGTTATAGCTGGGTCATATGGTAGATCTATTTTTAGTTTTTTGAGGTACCTCCATATTGGTTACCACAGTGGTTGCACCAATTTACAACTCCACCAGCAATGTAAGAGTGTTCCCTTTTCCCCGCAACCTCGCCAGCATTTGTTGTTGTTTGTTTTATTGATCTTGGCCATTCTTACTAGTGTAAGGTGAAATCTCAGAGTTGTTTTGATTTGCATTTCCCTAATGGCTAGGGATGTTGAGCACTTTTCCATGTGTTTCATGGCTTTACGGACCTCTTCATCTGAGAACTGACTACTCAGTTCCTTTGCCCACCTTTTAGCTTGAGTTTTTGGCTGCCTTTGAAAAAGGTATTGAATTTTCAGCTCCCACCTGCTGCCAAACCTGGGGAAATGACGCTGAACAGCCACCAGAGGGCGCAGCCCTTGCCGAGCGTGCTGATCAGTGCACAGGCCTGCTGGGAGCCTGGCAGCTCTGGGAATGGGCTTCTGCCTCAATGGCACTGAAACTGCACTGTTTGGACGCTGATTCTTCTGATCACCCACAGAGCGAGACATCTCGGAGGATGCACAAGAGTCCGGCATGGCCAGAAGCTTGCAGCCCCTCCCTGTGGACAAATCGTGGCTTCGAGAAAGTTTATTTGGAGGGCAAAGAGCTCATCCCTCACACTTCTGTCACTTTACCACACTGTGGGGTTTGTGTGTTTCGATGAGGCTGAGAGCTCTGCCCCTGGTACCTCAGCTATGAGGAAGGTTACACATGGTGGACACGTTTTCAGCTGAGCTTCCAGACTAAGACAGACTAGGGAAGAGGACCTGGCGAGCCCCTCCCAAAACAACTAGCCATTGAAAACCCTATGATTAGCAAAAAGACACTGTAAGATATAGTGCCAGAGAATGAGCCCCCCAGGTGGAAGTCTCTCAAAAGACTACTGGGGAAGAGTTCTCTCCTCAAAGTAGAGTCTACCTTGATGACAGAAATGGAGTAAAGCCCCAGGGACCTCCATTTGCTGATGTGACATGACTCAAAATGAGGAGAAACAACTGTAAACATCCATTAATAATTGGAACATGGAATGTACGCAGTATGAATCTAGGAAAATTAGAAACCATTAATAGAGAAATGGAGCACATAAACATTGACATTCTAGGAATCAGTGAGCTAAAATGGACCGGCATAGGCCATTTTGAGTCAGACAATCCTATGGTCTACTATGCTGGGAATGATAAACTAAGGAGAAATGGGATTGCATTCATCATCAAAAAAGACATTTCAAGATCTGTCATGAAATACAATGTTGGCAGTGATCAAATAATATCCACACACCTACAAGGAAGGCCAGTTAATAGGACTATTATTCAAATTTATGCACCCACCACTAAGGCCACAAATGAAGAAAGAGAGGACTTCTACCAGCTTCTGCAATCTGAAATAAATCAAACATGCAATCAAGGCATACTGATAATCACTGGTGAGTGGAATGCAAAGGTTGAAAACTAAGAAGGTGGCTCAGTAGTTGGGAAATATGGTCTTGGTGTCAGAAAAGAAGCTGGATATCGCACGATACAATTTTGCCAGGCCAATGACCTTTTCATTACAAATACATTTTTTCAACAACATAAACGGAGACTATACACATGGACTTCACCAGATGGAACATACAGGACTCAAATTGACTACATATGTGGAAATGGATGGTGGAAAAGCTCTATACAAAATGTCAAAACAAGACCAGGTGCTGACTGTGCATCAGACCATCTACTTCTCATTTGCAACTTCAAACTGAAACTGAAGAAAATTAGAACAAGTATACGAGAGCCACAGTATGACCTTGAGTATATCCCACCTGAGTTCAGAGACCACCTCAAAAATAGATTTAGTGCATTAGACACAAATGATAGGAGACCAGAAGAGTTGTGGCATGACATGAAAGATAGCATTCAAGAAGGAAGCAAAAAGTTCTTAAAAAGACAAGAAAAAAAGAAAAGGCCAAATTACATGTCCAAAGAGACACTGGACCTTGCCCTTGAATGTCGAGCAGCTAAAGCAAAAGGAAGACATGATGAAGTTAAGGAACTAAACAGAAGATTTCAGAAGGCAGCTCGAGAAGACCAAAACAAATATTACAATGACATGTGCAAGGAGCTGGAGGCAGAAAACCAAAAGGGAAGAACACGCTCTGTGTTTCTCAAGCTTAAGGAAGTGAAGAAAAAATTCTAGCCTCAAGTGGCGGTAGTGAAAGATGATTCTACAGGGAAAATATTCAATGATGCAGGAAACATCAAGAGAAGATGGGAAGAATACACAGAGTCATCATACAAGAAGAATTGGTAGATGACCAACCATCCCAAGAGGTTGCATATGAAGAGGAACCAATGGTCCTGAAGGATGAAGTGGAAGCTGCCTTGAAAGAACTGGCAAAACACAAAGCTCCAGGAATTGATGGGATACCAATAGAGATGTTTCAACAAACAGATGCAGCACTGGAGGTGTTAACACGTTTATGCCGACAGATTTGGAAAACAGCTACTTGGCCAACTGACTGGAAGAGATCCATTATTGTGCCTATTCCCAAAAAAGGGGATCCAACCGAATGTGCAAACTATCGGAAAATATCATTAATATCACACACCAGCAAAATTCTACTAAAGATCATTCAGAAGCGACTGCAGCAATACATAGACAGGGAATTACCGGAAAATCAAGCAGGATCAGAAGAGAGCGGGGAACCAGGGACATCATTGCTGATGTCAGGTGGATATTAGCTGAAAGCAGAGATTATAAGAAAGATGTCTATCCATGTTTTATTGACTATGCAAAAGCATTTGATTGTGTGGATCATAACAAATTATGGATAACACTTCAGAAAATGGGAATACCAGAACACCTAATTGTGCTCATGAGAAATCTGTACATGAACCAGGAGGCAGTTGTTCAAATAGAACAAGGAAACACTGAGTGGTTTAAAGTTGAGAAAGGTGTGCGTCAGGGCTGTATACTTGCACCCTATCTCTTCAATTTATACACTAAGCAAATAATCCGAGAACCTGGACTTTATGAGGAAGAACGCGGCATTGAGATTGGAGGAAGACTCATTAACAACCTGCATTATGCAGATGACACAACTCTGCTTGCTGAATGTGAAGAGGATTTAAAACATTTACTGATGAAGATCAAAGATTATAACCTTCAATATGGGTTACAACTAAACATCAACAAAACAAAAATCCTTATGACTGGGTCAGCATGCCACTTCACAATAAACAGAGAAAAGATTGAGGTTGTCCAAGATTTTGCTTTGTTTGGCTTTATAATCAACACCTGTAGAAGCAGCAGTCGAGAAATCAAAAAACGCACTGCTCTAGGAAAAGCTGCAGCAAAAGATCTCTTTAGAGTATTGAAAAGCAAAGATGTCACCTTGAAGACAAAGGTGCGTCTGACTCATGCCATGGTATTTTCAGTGGCATCATATGGTTGTGAAAGCTGTACATTGAACAAGGGAGGCAGAAAAAGAATTGATGCTTTTGAGTGGTGGTGCTGGAGATGTCTATTGAATATACCATGGGCTGCCAAAAGAACCAACAAATCTGTCCTAGAAGAAGTGCAACCAGAGTGCTCCTTGGAAGCAAGAATGGCCAGACTGCATCTTACATATTTCGGACATGTAGTCAGGAGAGATCAATCCCTGGGGAAGGACATCATGTTTGGGAGAGTGGCAGGTCATCCCAAAAGAGGAAAACCCTCCAGTAGATGGATTGACACCGTGTCTGCAACAATGGGCTTAAACATAAATAAGATCGTTTCCTGGCACAGAATCGGCAAGTGTTTCGATCTGCTGTACATAGGGTCGCTATGAATTGGACTTGTCTCAAGGGCACCTAACAACAACAACCTAATGCCAAACCTCGGGAAATGATGCTGAACAGCCACCAGGGGGCGCAGCCCTTGCCCGAGCGTGCTGATTACAGCACAAGCTGGCTAGGAGCCTCGCAGCCCTGGGAATGGGCTCCTGCCTTAGTTGCACTGAAACTTCGCTGTTTGGAGTTTGACTCTTCTAATCATGCACAGAGGGAGACATCTCGGAGGACGCACGAGGGGTCCACCATGGTCAGTAGCCTGCAGCCCCTCCCTGTGGACACATCCTGGCTTGGAGAAAGTTTATTTGGGGGGTAAAGAGCACCTGCCTCAGTTTCCTGATGCAGCAGAGGAACAAGGCAGGGGAGGGCTGAGCCTCTGCTGTCTGCTGGCTGATGCTCCCGGCTTCCTGTCCCCTGCACACAGAAGCTGGGCCACCCCTCGCCCCGGGGACAGTGTCTGCCTGCCTCCCCTCAGCACCTACGTCCCTCACCCCGTGGGTGCTGCGCAGGAAAGGTGACTGAGACAGGGTTCTCCTGGCACCACAGCGCTCCTCTGAGCTTTGACTCAGGGCTGATGACCCACCATGAGGGCTCAGGTTGGGTCTCAGCCTCCCCTCTTCAGGTCGCCCGCCGTGTTGGCGACCGTGGAATTGGCAGTCAGCAGAGCCAGGGGAAAGTGGTGGGCAAGGAGACGTCCACTGCCTTGACACTGGGGACGCTGTGTGTAACAGAGGAAACCCTCCCCAGCACTCTGCCATGCTCAGCACCATGCCAGGGCTTCTCTGCTATTCATAGGGTTTTCAATGGTGACTAGTTTCAGGAGTGGGTTGCCAGGTCCTTCTCCCCAACTTGCAGCACCTGGTCATCCCAGGTGGTCTCCCATCCAAGGACTAGCCAGGAGGACTCGGCTTGGCTTCTGAGATCAGGTAGGATCTGATGCCAGGGTGCCATGGCTACCGATGTGGTGAAAGTAGTCTATGTTGGTGACATCTTTTCTCTTGGGAAGATGGTGCTTTTCAAAAAGAAATATCACAGGTTGTGGATTTTCCCCATCTGCCATTTCCTCCCTTTTTTCACAGGCAGTAGGTAAACTTTATTAAGAGGACCACGGCAAAGGGGATTTGCGTCAGGCACAAAAGGTCGGCTCCACTCCCTGGTTTTGCTTCATCTCGTTGAAACGCAGTAACTAAATTCTTGCATTTATCAATTTTTAGATGATGGAGGTTATACATGTTAGCAATTAAACAAGAAACGGAAGAAGAGGAAAAGAGGAGAGGATCCTGTTGTCACACAGAAAAATGACCCATCGCCTGAGATCCTGTTTTCCCCACAGGGCTAACGGGACATGGAGACGTGTCCTAGAGATTCTGGGCTTCAGTAATCTGGACACCTCTAACGTTGAAGTCCAGGTTCAGTTGGTGCTGGGACTCTGGTGTGAGATTATATCAAGCACAGGAGACAGCCCTGGGTTGTGGAATTCAGCATGCGTGACGTGTGTAAGCGTTACAGATGGCCACATTTTAGCTTGAGTTTTTGGCTGCCTTTGAAAAAGTGTTGAATTTTCAGTTCCCACCTAATGCCCAGGGCTGGGATTTAGCTCAGTTGGCAGAGCGCTGCGCTGCCGTCTCTGAGGTCCCGAGTTCAATTCCCAGCACCACAAAAATGGGAGAAGGACATGGCAACCCACTCCCAAGGCAATCCCAAAACAATCTGCCATTGAAAACCCTATGAAGGTGGCTATGAGTCAGACAGGACTCCACCACACCTAACAACAACAAACCTAATGCCAAACCTTGGGAAACGACACTGAACAGACACCAGAGGGCGCAGCCCTTGCTGAGCGTACTGATCAGTGCACAGGACTGCTTGGAGCCTGGCAGCTCTGGGAATGGGCTCCTGCCTCAGTGGCAATGAAACTGCACTGTTTGGACTCTGATTCTTCTGATCACCCGCAGAGCCCGACATATTGGAGGTACACAAGGAGTCCGGCGTGGCCAGAAGCCTCCAGCCCCTCCTTGTGGGCAAATTCTGGCTTGGAGAAAGTTTATTTGGGAGGCAAAGAGCTCCTCCCCCACATGTCTGTCAGTTTGCCGCACTGTGGGGCTTGCGTATTGCCATGAGGCTGAGAGCTCTGCCCCTGGTACCTCAGATATGAGCAAGGTTACCCATGGTGGACAGGTTTTCAGCTGAGCTTCCAGACTAAGACAGACTAGGGAGGAGGACCTGGAGAGCCACTCCCAAACCAACTAACCATTGAAAACCCTATGAATAGCAAAGAAACACTGTCAGATACAGGGCCAGAAAATGAGCCCCCCAGGTTGGAAGGCACTCAAAAGACCACTGGGGAAGAGTTGCCTCCTCAAAGTAGAGTCCCCTGTGATGATGGAAATGGAGTAAAGCCCCAGGGATCTCCATTTGCTGATGTGGCATGACTCAAAATGAGGAGAAACAACTGTAAACATCCATGAATAATTGGATCATGGAATGTATGTACTATGAACCTAGGAAAATTAGAAATCATTAAAAGAGAAATGGAGCACATAAACATTGACACTCTAGGAATTGTTGTTGTTGTTAGGTGCCGTCGAGTCGGTATCCGACTCATAGCGACCCTCATAGGGTTTTCAATGGCTGAGTGCTTCGGGATTGCCTTGGGAGTGGATTGCCAGGTCCTTCTCCCATGTTTGTGGTGCTGGGAATTGAACTCAGGGCCTCAGAGACTGCAGCGCAGCGCTCTACCCACTGAGCTAAATCCCAGCCCCTCTAGGAATTAGTGAGCTAAAATTGACCGGCCTAGGCCATTTTGAGTGAGACAACCATATGGTCTACTATGCTGGGAATATAAACTAAGGAGAAATGGGGTTTCAGTCATCATCATAAAAGACATTTCAAGATCTGTCATGAAATACAATATTGCCAGTGATAAAATAATATCCACACACCTACAAGGAAGGCCAGTTAATAGGACTATTATTCAAATTTATGCACCCACCACTAAGGCCACAAATGAAGAAAGGGAAGACTTCTACCAGCTTCTGCAATCTGAAATAGATCAAACATGCAATCAAGACATACTGATAATCACTGGTGAGTGGAATGCAAAGGTTGGAAATAAAGGAGGCTCAGCAGTTGGAAAATATGGTCTTGGTGTCAGAAAAGAAGCTGGACATCACACGACAGAATTTTGCCAGACCAATGACCTTTTCATTACAAATACATTTTTTCAACAACATAAATGGAGACTATACACATGGACTTCACCAGATGGAACATACAGAAATCAAACTGACTACATATGTGGAAAGAGACCATGGAAAAGCTCTGTACAAAATGTCAAAAGAAGACCAGGTGCTGACTGTGGATCAGACCATCAACTTCTCATATGCAAGTTCAAACAGAAGCTGAAGAAAATTAGAACAAGTATACGAGAGCCACGGTATGACCTTGAGTATATCCCACCCGAGTTCAGAGACCACCTCAAAAATAGGTTTAATGCATTAGACACAAATGATAGGAGACCAGAAGAGTTGTGGCAGGACATAAAAGATATCATTGAAGAAGGAAGCTAAAAGTTCTTAAAAAGACAAGAAAAAAAGAACAGACCAAATTACATGTCAAAAGAGACACTGGATCTTGCCCTTGAATGTCGAGCAGCTAAAGTAAAAGGATGACATGATGAAGTTAAGGAACTAAACAGAAGATTTCAGAAGGCAGCTCGAGAAGACAAAACAAATATTACAATGACATGTGCAAGGAGCTGGAGGCAGAAAACCAAAAGGGAAGAACACGCTCTGTGTTTCTCAAACTTAAGGAAGTGAAGAAAAAATTCAAGCCTCGAGTGGCAGTAGTGAAAGATTCTACAGGGAAAATATTAAGTGATGCAGGAAACATCAAAAGAAGATAGGAAGAATACACAGAGTCATTATACAAGAAAGAATTGGTAGATGAGCAACCATCCCAAGAGGTTGCATATGAAGAGGAACCAATGGTCCTGAAGGATGAAGTGGAAGCTGCCTTGAAAGAACTGGCGAAACACAAAGCTCCAGGAATTGATGGGATACCAATAGAGATGTTTCAACAAACAGATGCAGCACTGGACATGTTAACATGTTTGTGCCAACAGATTTGGAAAACAGCTACTTGGCCAACTGACTGGAAGAGATCCATATTGGTGCCTATTCCCAAAAAAGGGGATCCAACCAAGTGTGCAAACTATCAGACAATATCATTAATATCGCACACAAGGAAAATTCTACTAAAGATCATTCAGAAGCGACTGCAGCAGTTTATAGACAGGGAATTACTGGAAAATCAAGTGGGATTCAGAAGAGGGCAGGGGACCAAGGACATCATTGCTGATATCAGGTGGATATTAGCTGAAAGCAGAGAATATCAGCAAGATGTCTATCTATGTTTTATTGACTATGCAAAAGCATTTGATTGTGTGGATCATAACAAATTATGGATCACACTTAGGAAAATGGGAATACCAGAACACCTAATTGTGCTCATGAGAAATCTGTACATGAACCAGGAAGCAGTTGTTCGAATAGAACAAGGAAACACTGAGTGGTTTAAAGTTGAGTAAGGTGTGCGTCAGGGCTGTATACTTTCACCCTATCTCTTCAATTTATACGCTGAGCAAATAATCCGAGAAGCTGGACTTTATGAGGAAGAACGTGGCATCAAGATTGGAGGAAGACTCATTAAGAATTGCGTTATGCAGATGACACAACTCTGCTTCCTGAAAGTGAAGAGGATTTAAAACATTTATTGATGAAGATCAAAGATCATAGCCTTCAATAGGGGTTGCGACTAAACATCAACAAAACAAAAATCCTTATGACTGGGTCCGCACGCAACTTCACAATAAACAGAGAAAAGATTGAGGTTGTCCAAGATTTCGCTTTGCTTGGCTTCATAATCAACACCCGTGGAAGCAGCAGTCAAGAAATCAAAAGACGCCTTGCTCTAGGAAAAGCTGTGGCAAAAGATCTCTTTAGAGTATTGAAAAGTAAAGATGTCACCTTGAAGGCGAATGTGCGTCTGAGTCAGGCCATGGTATTTTCAGTGGCATCATGTGGTTGTGAAAGCTGGATATTGAACAAGGGAGACAGAAAAAGAATTGATGCTTTTGAGTGTTGGTGCTGGAGATGTCTATTGAATATACCATGGACTGCCAAAAGAACCAAGAAATCTGTCCTAGAAGAAGTACAACCAGAGTGCTCCTTGGAAGCAAGAATGGTCAGACTGCGTCTTACATATTTCAGACATGTAGTCAGGAGAGAACAATCCCTGGAGAAGGACATCATGTTTGGGAGAGTGGCAGGTCAACGCAAAAGAGGAAAACCCTCCAGTAGATGGATTGACACAGTGCCTGCAACAAAGGCTTAAACATAAATAAGATCGTTTGCCTGGCACAGAATCGGCAAGTGTTTCGATCTGCTGTACATAGGGTTGCTATGAGTCAGACTCGACTCGACGGCACCTAACAAGAACAACAAAGAGCACCTGCCTCAGTTTCCTGATGCAGCAGAGGAACAGGCAGGGGAGGGCTGAGCCTATGCTGCCTGCTGGCTGATGCTCTCGGCTTCCTGTCCTCTGCACAGAGAGCCTGGACCACCCCTCACCCCGGGGACAGTCTCTGCCTGCCTGCCTCTCTTCAGCACCCGCATCCCTCGCCCCGTGGTGCCGCTATGCAAAGGCGACTGAGGCGGGATTCTCCTGGCACAACCGCACTCCTCTGTGCTTTGACCCAGGGCTGATGACAGACCTCGAGGGCTCAGGTTGGGTCTCAGCCTCCCCTCTTCAGGTCGCCTGCTGTGGTGGCGACCATAGAATTGGCAGTCAGCGGAGCCAGAGGAAAGCGGCGGGCAAGGAGCCGTCCACTGCCTTGACACTGGGGACCCTGTGTGTAACAGAGGAAACCCTCCCCAGCACTCTGCCATGCTCGGCACCATGCCAGGGCTTCTCTGCTATTCATAGGGTTTTCCATGGCAGATTCTTTGGGGAGTGCGTTGCCAGGTCCTTCTCCCCAGCCTGCAGCACCTGGTCATCCCAGGTGGTCTCCCATCCAAGGACTAATCAGGCAGACTGTGCTCAGCTTCTGAGCTCAGGTGGGATCTGATGCCAGGGTGCTATGGCTACTGATGTGGTGAAAGTCGTCTATGTTGGTGACACCTTTTCTCTTGGGAAGATGGTGGTTTCAAAAAGAAATATCACTGGTTGTCGATTTTCCCCATCTGCCATTTCTTCCTTTTTTCACAGACAGTAGGTAAACTTTAGTAAGAGGAGCACGGCAAAGGGGATTGCGTCAGGGGCAAGAGGTTGGCTCCACTCCCTGGTTTGGCTTCATCTCGTTGAAACACAGTAACTAAAGTCTTGCATTTATCAATTTTTAGATGATGGAGGTTATACACGCTAGCGATTAAACAAGAACAGGAAGAAAGAAGACAATAGGAGAGGACCCTGCTGTCACACAGAAAAATGACCATCGCCTTGAGATCCTGTTTTCCCCACAGGGCTCACGTGTCACAGAGACGTGTCTTAGAGACCCCAGGCTTCAGTAGTCTGGACACCTCTAACATTGAGGCCCAGGTTCAGATGGTGCTGGGACTCTGGTGAGAGATTATATCAGCCATGGGAGACAGCCCTGGGGTGTGGAATTCAGCATGCTTGACTTGTGTAAGCGTTACAGATGGCCACCTTTTTCTTTTTAAATTGGAAATTTTATGTACATCTTAATGTGATTCATTTTGACATGCTTTTCATTGTGACATTTCCATATATGCATTTTGATAAGCATTATTCATATAGGTTACCCCTTACCCTCCTCTATGTTGCCCCCCTCCCCCCCTTCCCATCTAAGTTTCCCATCCAAGTCTTCTTTATCTTTTACTATGTAGTATTTTTCTATATGTCCTTGGGTTCCAGTTCTGTTTAAGATAGAAACTTTTCCTGTAGTGGTCTTTGTTTTTATCTTGTTAGAACAATTACATGCGATTTCTAGTCCATTTATATTGACCTCATTCTTATCTCCCCCCCCCTTTTATTATGATCTGACCTTTAAATAGGATTTTTCCTTCTTGTAATTTTGTATCAGTTCCCTCATATGAGTGAGAACATGTGGTGTTTTTCTTTCTGAGCTCGTGTTCATTCACTCAAAATAATTTTCTCTAATTCCATCCATTTTGCTGCAAATGACCTTATTTCATTTTTCTTGATTGCTGAGTAGTATTCCATTGTGTATATATACCATAGTTTTTTTATCCATTCTTCTGTTGCAGGGCACTTTGGTTGATTCGATATCCTTGCTATTGTGAAAAGTGCTGCATTGAACATGGAGATGCAGGTGTCTCTGTGGTATGATGACCCATCTCCCTTTGGGTAAATTCTCAATAGAGTTATAGCTGGGTCATATGGTAGATCTATTTTTAGTTTTTTGAGGTATCTCCATATTGATTACCACAGTGGTTGGACCAATTTACAGCTCCACCAACAATGTAAGAGTGTTCCCTTTTCCCCGCAACCTCGCCAGCATTTGTTGTTGTTTGTTTTATTGATTTTAGACATTCTTAGGAGTATAAGGTGAAATCTCAGAGTTGTTTTGATTTGCATTTCCCTAATGGCTAGGGATGCTGAGCACTTTTCCATGTGTTTCATGGCTTTACAGACCTCTTCATTTGAGAACTGTCTACTCAGTTCCTTTGCCCACCTTTTAGCTCCAGTTTTTGGCTGCCTTTGAAAAAGGTATTGAATTTTCAGGTCCCACCTAATGCCAAACCTGGGGAAATGATGCTGAACAGCCACCAGAGGGCGCAGCCCTTGCCGAGCGTGCTGATCAATGCACAGGCCAGCTGGGAGCCTGGCAGCTCTGGGAATGGGCTCCTGCCTCAGTGGCACTGAAACTGCACTGTTTGGACGCTGATTCTTCTGATCACCCGCAGAGCGAGACATCTCGGAGGACGCACAAGGAGTCCGGCATGGCCAGAAGCCTCCAGCGCCTCCCTGTGGACAAATCTTGGCTTGGAGAAAGTTTATTTGGGGAGCAAAAGCTCATCCCTCACACGTCTGTCACTTTACCACACTGTGGGGTTTGTGTGTTGCCATCAGGCTGAGAGCTCTGCCCCTGGTACCTCAGCTATGAGGAAGGTTACCCATGGTGGACACGTTTTCAGCTGAGCTTCCAGACTAAGACAGACTAGGGAAGAGGACCTGGCGAGCCACTCCCAAAACAACTAGCCGTTGAAAACCCTATGATTAGCAAAAAGACACTGTAAGATATAGTGCCAGAAAATGAGCCCCCCCAGGTGGAAGGCACTCAAAAGACTACTGGGGAAGAGTTCTCTCCTCAAAGTAGAGTGTACCGTGATGACGGAAATGGAGTAAAGCCCCAGGGACCTCCATTTGCTGATGTGACATGACTCAAAATGAGGAGAAACAACTGTAAACATCCATTAATGATTGGAACATGGAATGTACGCAGTATGAATCTAGGAAAATTAGAAACCATTAATAGAGAAATGGAGCACATAAACTTTGACATTCTAGGAATCAGTGAGCTAAAATGGACCAGCATAGGCCATTTTGAGTCAGACAATCCTATGGTCTACTATGCTGGGAATGATAAACTAAGGAGAAATGGGATTGCATTCATCATCAAAAAAGACATTTCAAGATCTGTCATGAAATACAATATTGCCAGTGATCAAATAATATCCACACACCTACAAGGAAGGCCAGTTAATAGGACTATTATTCAAATTTATGCACCCACCACTAAGGCCACAAATGAAGAAAAGGAAGACTTCTATCAGCTTCTGCAATCTGAAATAGATCAAACATGCAATCAAGACATACTGATAATCACTGGTGACTGGAATGCAAAGGTTGGAAACAAAGAGGAAGGCCCAGTAGTTGGAAAATATGGTCTTGGTGACAGAAACGAAGCTGGAGATCCCATGATTGAATTTTGTCAGACCATTGACCTTTTCATTACAAATACATTTTTTCAACAACATAAACGGAGAGTAAACACATGGACTTCACCAGATGGAACATACAGGAATCAAATTGGCTACATATGTGGAAAGAGACGATGGAAAAGCTCTGTACAAAATGTCAAAACAAGACCAGGTGCTGACTGTGGATCAGACCATCAACTTCTCATATGCAAGTTCAAACTGAAGCTGAAGAGAATTAGAACAAGTATACGAGAGCCACAGTATGACCTTGAGTATATCCCACCTGAGTTCAGAGACCACCTCAAAAATAGG
>VMDO01029341.1:0-22756 GCA_007922755.1 Pedetes capensis | reverse complement strand
AAAAAAAAAAAAAAAAAAAAAAAAAAAAAGACAGGAAAAAATGAAAAGATCAAATTATATGTCAAAAGAGACTCTGGAACTTGCCTGTGAACATCAAGCAGCTAAAGTAAAAGGAAGATATGATGAAGTTAAAGAACTAAACAAAAGATTTCAAAAGGCAGCTTGAGAAGACAAAATCAAATATTATAACGACATGTTCAAAGAGCTGGAGATAGAAAACCAAAAGGAAAGAACATGTTCTGTTTTCCTCAAACTTAAAGAATTGAAGAAAAAATTCAGGCCTCAAGTGGCAATAGTGAAAGATTCTACGGGAAAAATATTAAATGATGTGAGAAACAAGAAGATGGAAGAATGCACAGAGTCATACCAAAAACAATTGGTGGATGACCAACCATTTCAAGAGGTTACATATGATCAGGAACAAATAGTATTAAAGGAAGAAGTGGAAGCTGGCTTGATGGAATTGGTGAAAAACAAGGTTCCAGGAATTGATGGTATACCAATAGAGATGTTTCAACAAACAGATACAGGACTGAAGGTGCTCACTTATTTATGCCTAGAGATTCAGAAAATGGCAACCCGGCCAACTAACTGGAAGAGATCCATATTTGTCCCTATTCCCAAGAAAAGGGATCCAATGAAATATGAAAATTATCAAAAAATGTCGTTAGTATCTCATGCAAATAAAATTTGATAAAGATCATTCAAAAGTGACTATAGCAGTATATAGACAAGAAACTGCTGGAAAATCAAGCCAGATTATGAAGAGGGCAGAGAACCAGGAACAATATTGCTGATGTCAGATGGATATTGGCTGAAAGCAGAGCATACCAAAAAGATGTCTATGTTTTATTGGCTATGCAAGGCATTTGACTGTGTGGATCACAACAAATTATGGATAACCTTGCAAAGAATGGGAATATGAGAACACTTATTTGTACTCATGAGGAATCTATACATGGATCAGCAAGCAGTTTTTTGAACAGAGCAAGGTAACACTACTTGGGTTAAAATCAGTAAGGGTGTGTGTCATGGCTTTATCCTTTCACCATACCATTTAATTTCTATGCAGAGCAAATAATCTGAGAAGCTGGACTTTATGAAGAAGGATGTGGCATCAGAATTAGAGGAAGTTTATTAACAACCTGTGTTACACAGATGACAAAACTTTGCTTGCTGAAAGTGAAGAGGATCAAAAACAGCCTTCAGTATGGATTGCACCTCAATATCAAGAAATCAAAATCCTTACAACTAGATCAGTAAGCAACTTCATGCTAAATGGAGAAAAAATTGAGGTTGCCCAAGATTTTGCTCTGCTTGGTTCAATAATCAACACTCATGGAAGCAGCCATCATGAAGTCAAATGACACATTGCATTGGGGCAAGCTGTTGCAAAAGACCTCTTTAACATGTTGATAAGTAAAGACGTCACACTGAAGACAAAGGCACACCTGATTTATGCCATGGTATTTTCAGTGACATCTTATGCTTGTGAAAGCTTAACAGTAAACAAGAAAAACTGGAGAAGAATTGATGCTTTTGAATTATGGTGCTGGAGACCAATACTGAATATCCTATGGACTGCCAAAAGAACCAAAAAATCTATCCCAGAAGAAATGTAGCCAGAGTGCTTTTTAGAGGCAAGTTTGGCTAGATTGCATCTTAGTGTTTTGGACATGTTGTTGGGAGGGCCCAATCCCTGGAAAAGGACAACATGTTTGGGAGAGTGGCAGGACAATGAAAACAAGGAAAACCCTCCACTAGTTGGATTGACACAGTGTTTGTAACAATGGGCTTAAATATATAAAAAAGACCCTGTACATGGCACAGTATTTAGTAGTGTTTCTTTCTGTTGTATATAGGATGGCTATGAGTTGAACTTGACTCAACAGCACCTACCATCAACATCCCATGTAAATGATAATATCTTCCATAATCAAATTTTGTACTTGATTTTTTCTTTAAAAATTTTTTATTCTTGCCTTATATTGTTAACACCTTTCCTTATCTACACGTTGTTGTTGTTGTTGTTAGGTGCCATCGAGTTGGTATCCGACTCATAGCGACCCTCTGTACAACAGGGGAAACACTATTGTCAGTGCTTCTCTGCTGTTCATAGGGTTTTCAATGGCAGATTGATTTTGGGAGGGGGTTGCCAGGTCCTTCTCCCAAGCCTACAGCTACTGGTGTTCCCAGGCGGTCTCCCATCCAGGTACTAACCAGGTCTGACCCTGCTTAGCTTCCGAGATCTGATGAGATCGGATGCCATAGGGCTACAGCTGCAGGCTTTATCTACATAGTATGTTTAATATGCTGGGTTTAATTTCTTACTCATCCATTATGGAATTTCTGTTGAAGATAGTATATGTTGCCATGTATATTTCCTAATTTCTACTGAGTATACCCAAAGACGTTTTCTAATTTCTCCTGTGGGTATACTAGATGTGTATCTCAAGGTTAAATTAAGGAGTAGGAATGGGAAGAGCCCTAGATTTGGTGTTTCCCATTCTCGGCTGCCATAGGCAGTTTGTCTAGTCAAGATTTAATCATTAAACAGCTGTTAGTAGAATCACTGGCAGGAAGCAGCATCTTGAGGTCATAACTGGCCAACTCTGAGATGGGAGAAGGAGGCAGCAAAGGAGGGAAAGAAGGAAGTAAGGAATGAACATGAGTAGCCCATCTGCCTTCATCTGTTTTCAATGCTTTCTCACCTAAGCAGATATTTTGGACTGACCTAATGGTACTACTAGCTTCTTCCTAATCTGGCCATTGTTTGCCAAAACTGCCCACCCTCTACTCCAGGGCATAGCCTGCTCCCTTTGTTTCCCAAATATACCTAACAACTGTATTCCTGCTTCCTACAAGGCTCTACATAGGCCATTTTGTTATTTCCTCAGATCCAAGCTTCTCTCAAAGAGCTGCCATTTTGACAGATTGTTCTGACAAGGGGAGCCAGTAACCTATGCCAATTTACAATCTTGCCTTAAAAAAGGAAAACGTATAGTGCACTATTTTGTGCATAATTTAAAAGCACATATGCAGAACCATCTAAACACTGAACATTTTTCAAGTAACCATACATCTAAATAAGCATATGAAGAGGTGAATTGGCAGAGGAAATGGAGGATGAAATGGAAAAATAAATAAAACAAACATGGTGTCTCAAATGCGGCCAATCAATTGGTCAACTATAAATGCAGTTGACTTTCGACTCAGCACCCCAACTTCTGGGTGTGCAAGCACACACACACACACACACAGAAAGAGAGAGAGAGAGAGAGAGAGAGAGAAACATATGAGCAGTGTGTTGGTGAGAATGACAATTCAAACCTAAAAGTTATGGTTTGAATATAGAATACTACACAAGGTTCATGTTTGAACACTTTGTCTCCAGCTTGCAGCACTCTTTTGTGAGGCTATGGCACTTTAGGAAATAGAATCTAACTGATGGAGGCAGGCCTTTGGGTATGGGCCTTTGGAAGTTTTAATCAACCTTAATTCAGGTAACAGAAATGATGCTGGATATCACAGAATCCATTTGTCAGACCAATGACCTTTTCATTGAAATACATTTTTCACCAACATAAGTGGTGACTATACACATGGACTTCACCAGATAAAACATATAGGAACGAAATTGACTACATTTGTTGAAAGAGACTATGGAAAAGCTCAATATCAAATGTCAGAATAAGACCAGTTACTGATTGTAGATCATACCATCAACTGCTCATATGCAGGTTCAAATTGAAACTGAAGAAAATTAGAACAAGTGTATAAAAGCCAAGGTATAACCTCGAGTATGTTGTTGTTGTTGTTGTTAGGTGCCGTCGAGTCGGTATCCGACTCATAGCGACCCTCATAGGGTTTTCAATGGCAGATTGCTTTGGGATTGCCTTGGGAGTGGATTGCCAGGTCCTTCTCCCATTTTTTGCGGTGCTGGGAATTGAACTCGGGACCTCAGAGACTGCAGTGCAGCGCTCTACCCGCAGAGCTAAATCCCAGCCCCAACCTCGAGTATACTCTACCTGTTTTCAGAGACCACCTCAAGAACAGGTTTAATGGATCAGACACAAATGATAGAAGAACAGATGAATTGTGGCATGACATCAAAGACATCGTTCATAAGGAAAATAAAAGGTTATTTAAAAGACAGGAAAAAAAGAAAAGACAGAATTACATATCAAAAGAGACTGTGGAACTTACCCTTGAATGTCAAGCAGCTGAAGTAAAAGGGAGACATGATGAAGTTAGGAAGGAAACACAAGATTTTAAAGGGCAGTTTGAGAAGACAAAATCAAATATTATAATGACATGTGCAAAGAGCTAGAGACAGAAAACCAAAAGGGAAGAACATGCTCTATTTTTCTCAAGGTTAAGGAACTGAAGAAAAAACTCATGCCTCAAGTGGCAATAGTGAAAGATTCTATAGGGAAAATATTAAACAATGTGGAAATATCAAAAGAAAATGGAAGGAACACACAGAGTCATTATACAAAAACAGAGTTGTTTAATGACCAACCATTTCAAGAAGTTGCATATTATCAGGAACCAATGGCATTAAAGAATGAAATGGAAGCTGCCTTGAAAGAATTGGCAAAACACAAGACTCCAGGAATTGAAGGAATACCAACAAAGATGTTTCAACAAACAGATATAGGACTGGAGGTACTAATGTGTTTATGCTAAGAGATTTGGAAAACAGCTACCTGGCCAACTAACTAGACGAGATCCATATTTGTGCCTATTCTCAAGAAAGGAGATCCAACTGAATGTGGAAACTATTGAATGATATCATTAATATCACATGCAAGCAAAAGTATACTGAAAATCATTCAAGAGCAACTAAATAGACAGGGAACTGCTGGAAACCAAAGGGGATTCAGAAGAGAGCATGGAACCAGGGACATCACTAGTAATGTCAGGTGGATATTAGCCAAAAGCCGAGAATACCAGAAAAGTGTCTATGTATGTCTTATCACCTGTGCAAAGGCATTTGGCTGTGTATCATAACAAATTATGGATAGCACTGCAAAAATGGGAATACCATAGCACCTATTTTTACTCATGAGGAATCCGTATATAGAACAGGTGGCAGTTGTTCAAACGGAACAAGAAAACACTGCTTGGTTTATAGTCCAGAAAGGTGTGCATCAGAGTTGTATCCTTTCACCATATTTCTTCAATTTCTATGCTGAGCAAACAATCCTAGAAGTTTGACTTTATGAAGAAAAAGTTGGCATAAGGATTGGAGTAAGACACATTAACAACCTGCATTATGCAGATGACAACTCTGCTTGCTTAAACTGAAGAGGATTTGAAACATTTACTGATGGACATCAAAGAACACAAAGTAGTACCATTAGGTCAGTCCAAAAAGAAGCTAGTAGTACCATTAGGTCAGTATGGATTTCACCTCAACATCAACAGAACAAAATTCTTACAACTCAGTCAGTATGCAACTTCACAATAAATGGAGAAAAGATTGAGGTTATCCAAGATTTTGCTTTACTTTGTTCTACAATCAATACCTGTGGAAGCAGCAGTCAAGAAATCAAAAGATGCATTGCATTGGGGAAAGCTGTGGCAAAAGATCTCTTTAAAGTGTTGAAAAGTAAAGATTTCACATTGAAAATGAAGGTGCACCTGACTCATGCCATGGTATTTTCAGTTGCATCATATGGTTTTGAAAGCTGGACATTGAACAAGGGAGACAGGAGAAGAGTTGATGCCTTTGAATTAAGGTGTTGAAGATGAATATTGAATATACCATGGACTGCCAAAAGAACCAGCAGATCCATCATAGAAGTGCAACCAGAGTGCTTCTTGGAAGCAAGGATGACTGCATCTTGTATTTTGGACACTTAGTCAGGAGGGGCCAATTCCTAGAGAAGGACATCATGTTTGGGAGAGTAGCAGGTCAACAACAACAAAAAAGAAAACCCTCCACCAGATGGATTGACACAGTGTCTGCAACAGTGGGCTTAAACATAAGTAAGATCATGTGCCTGGCACAGAACTGGGGAGTGTTTCATTCTGCCGTACCTAGGGTCACTATGAGTCAGACCTGATAGATTGAACCTAACAACAACAAACACATGTCTACCTGAGTTTTTCTTAACCTGTCTTGTCTCCCCTCTCAAGACCTTTTCATCTTTCTTTTGTTATGTTGTTGTTGTTGTTAGGTGCCGTCGAGTCGGTATCCGACTCATAGCGACCCTCATAGGGTTTTCAATGGCTGAGTGCTTCGGGATTGCCTTGGGAGTGGATTGCCAGGCCCTTCTCCCATTTTTGCGGTGCTGGGAATTGAACTTGGGGCCTCAGAGACTGCAGCGCAGTGCTCTACCCACTGAGCTAAATCCCAGCCCTTCTTTTGTTATAGGAATTTTATAATCATATTTCTTTGAATATTTTGTTCCTTAGATTTTTCCTCTCTTCCATAGACATCTATATCTAGAAGTTGGTGCATCTATAGGCCATATGTGTGGACATTTGTATTCTTTTTTTTATTTTTTTCCCTTTGGAAGATTTCTCAATCTACACTTCTAACTCTGCCTTACTGTCATTCTTCAGCTAGCTATCCCATTACTCTTCTTTTCATTTATTTGTTGTTGTTGTTGTTGTTGTTGTTGTTGTTGAGACAAAGTCTCACTACGTAGCTGTCATGGCTTGAAAATAAAGTGTCCCTTAAAGGTCATGTGTTTTAACATTCAGTCCCCAGCTGGCAGCATTGTCCCAGGAGATTATGAAACTTTGAAAAGTAAGTCTTAGCTTTGCAGAAGTGTTATCACTGGAGGTGGGCCTTTGAAGTTTTTTGTGCTGAATCCAAGACTCACATCTCTCTCTGTTCCCAGCCCACTATGCTCCAAGTTCTTCTTATACAAGCCCTGCTGCGGCTGCCACCATGCCAGCCCTGATGCCATTATGCACTTTCTAACTGTGAGATCCCAATAAATCTCTTCCCTCATGTTTGTTTTGATTGTTTTTTGTTGTTGTTGTTGTTGTTTTGTTTTTTTCTGCTGCTGTGATGACAGCTGACTAATTCTGTAGCCCAGGTTGGCCTACTTCTACCTCCTGAGTGCTGGTGTTAGCTGCTAAGATAGGAAGGCATCTTAATGGGCAAACTCCTATATTAATACACCTTCAAAATACCCTTTTCTTTATTTTCAGATAAAATTCTACAATGCAAGCTGAGTATGCCCATAAGTGTTCCTTCTACCACTTTAATATTTTTAACATGTGCTCCACGATCTTGAGCTAAATATGCCCCAAAATTTGCCTACCTATTTCCATCTTAAAGTATGACCTTAAACTGAGCATTCTCAGGAATGGACCACCCTATATGAATATGTAGAGGCTCCCTGAATAAAACCTCCCATGCTTATTTTGTTTGAGGAGGACTTTGCTTTGGAAACAACTGCCATACTTTCCACACCTGTTACAAGTACTAAATCTTTCTCTAACCTTTCATATTTTGGCTGTGCTTGTGTTGATGTTGCACTAGTCAAGATGAGAACTCACTATGTCTGGTTGCACTGGGATCATGGCAGGCATAATCATGCCCAGTGAGCTATCCCATTTCAATGATTCCATTCTTCTTAACTAATATTTTTACTTGGAGGTCTTTATAAAACATATCTTGTTCTTGCCTTGTATCTCCTCTTACCTGACAATTCTATGTCAGTGTTGTCAAGTAAATTTCCTGTTTTCTAGGGGATATAGCTATGTGTAGTTTGAGGTGAATATAGGGAGTAGAGAGGTAATGAACAATAATAATGAGTGATAAATTTATATCAGTAATAAAAATTCTACCATCAAATAAATACTCATGAATAAATACATTTACTACTAAGTTCTGCCAAAACATTTAGGAAAGAACTCAAGGATGTAACAATAATGAAAACCTCTATATGTCAAGGGCTGGGATTTAGCTCAGTTGGTAGAGCACTGTGCTGCAGTCTCTGAGGTCCTGAGTTCAATTCCCAGCACCGCAAAAATGGGAGAAGGACCTGGCAATCCACTCCCAAGGCAATCCCGGAACAGTCAGCCATTGAAAACCCTATGAGGGTCTCTATGAGTCGGATACCGACTTGATGGCAACTAACAACAACTATATGTCAACTACCTTCATGAACATAGATACAAAAATCCTCACCCAAATACTAGGAAAACAAATTTTTACAAAAAGAAAGAAAGAAAGTAGAAAAAATCAGAATACTAGAAAAATCCAACAACATATTGAAAAGAATATTCACCATGATTAAGTGGGAGTCACCCCAGTTGTGCAAGGATAGTTCAGCATATGCAAATCAACAAATGTGTTACACCCCACCATCATAAGGAAGGAACAAAGTATGATCTTCTTAATAGATACAGAAAAGTATTTGATAAACTTCAACATCCCTTTATGATAAAAACTCTAAAACAATCAGATATGGTAGGAACATTTCCCAACACAATAAAGGCTACATATGATAAGCCAACAGCTAATATCACATTGAGTATTGAAAAGCTGCAAACTTTTTTCTAAGATCTGGAACAAGACAGGATGCCCACTTTATCACTTTTGTTCAACGTTGACCTGGAATTCCTAGCCAGTGCAATCAGGCAAGGGAAAGAAGTAAAGGGCATCCAAATCGGAGAAGAGGAAGTCAAATTTTCACTGTTGCAGATGACATGATCTTCTTACCCTGAGCAGTGCCAGAGCATTCAGGCAAGAGAACAAGTCAAGGGTATCATTATTGGAAAAGAGGAAGTCAAGTCATCATTGTTTGCAGATGACATCATCTTCTTACCCTGAGCAGTGCCAGAGCAATCAGGCAAGAGAAAGAAGTAAAGGGCATCCAAACTGGGAAAGAGGAAGTCAAATTGTCATTATTTGCTGATGACATGACCTCCTTGCCCTTAGCAGTACCTTGTGGACCTAGCTGAATTTCTACCTTGACTTAATCTTCTTTATCTTTGAGAACAAATAACATGTAGAGTAGAAGTTCCTCTTCAGGTAGTCTAGCCAAAACCAGTTAGATCTAGGATGCCTTCGAGGGTGATTTCCAGACATGGGAGAAGGGCCTGGCAATCCACTCCCAAGGCAATCCCGAAGCACTCAGCCATTGAAAACCCTACGAGGGTTGCTATGAGTCAGATACTGACTCAATGGCACCTAACAACAACAACAACAACAACAACAATTTCATTATAATCCTATTTATATGTTAAGTGATACAATCTACATTGACATGATAGCTGACAATTGCCATAGCAATGGCCAGAAAAAAAAAAAAAACATAAAAGGAGAGAAAAGAGGACACCAAAATTCCCAGACAATCATCATCCATTCCCAAAAAAAGAGATAAAAATTTCTCCCCTTCATTAAGCTGTCCTTCCTCCTCACTTCTTTTATTCTATATCTATGACTACTTGGGCTGGATTTTAGCTCAGCTGGTAGAGTGCTACTCTGCACTCTCTAAGGACCTGGGTTCAATCCTTAGCACTGCAAAAAAACAGGAGAAGGATGTGGCAATCCACTCCTGAAGCAATCCGCAATTAGCCATTGAAAACCCTAGGAGGGTCACTATGAGTGAACTCCACTTAACAGCACCTAACAATAGCCTCCCAGCCCCCAGCATGGTGAGAAGTTGATTTGCAAGTTGATCTCTCACTTCTCCAATTCTTGGTCAGGAATAAAAATCTCCATTGGCCAATTGGTGCTCATTCTTATTGTTGGTTCAACAAATCTGAGAAGAAAAAGGATCCAATTTGTGGTCATAAACTGGTGATTTTATATGTACCAAACCCCAAAGATTTTGCCCCAAATTATTTGAATTAACTAACAAATTCAGCAATGTCTTAGGATAGCAAATCAGCAGAGAAAAATTAGTAGCTTTTAATACACCAATGGTGAATTCTTGGAAGTATGATTCAAACAAAGCAATCTCATTTATAATAGTGACAAAAATATAAAATACTTAGGAATAAATTTAAGCAGAGTTGAAAGATCTCTCTAATAAACACTATAGAACATTAGTGAAAGAAATTGTAGAGGACACACAAAAAATTAAAGACATACTATGTTCTTGAATCAGAAGAATCAATATTGTTAAAATGTCCATGCTACCCAAAGTGATCTACGGGTTCAATGCAATCCCTATCAAAGTACCAATGACATTCTTCACTGAACTAGGAAAAAATTCTAATAACTCTATGGAACCACAAACAACACCAAATAGCCAAAATTATCTTGAGTAAAAAGAACAAAGCAGGAGAACTCACTCTATCTGAATTCAAAATATACTAAAGAGCATAGTAACAGCATGATATTGGCATAAAATCAGACTCATAGACTAATGGAACATAATGGTGAGTCTATAAATAAATCCACATATCTATGGCCAACCGATTTTTTTTAACAAAGGTGCTAAGAACATATATTGGAGAAAGGACAGCATTTTCAATAAATGATGCTGGGGAAAATTAAAAATCCACAATGTATACATGTGTTCAATACATATTTATGTATTGATGTAAATATGTACAATTTTATGTTTTTATGTATCTATTTAAAAAATGAGTTGTAAAATAAACAAGCTGGGTACAGTGGCACACACCTGTCATCCTAGCAACTCAGGAGGCAGAGACAGGAGGATAGTGACTTTGAAGTCAGAAGCATCCTGCATAACTTAGGGAGACTGACTCAATGGTAAAAACAGGATGGGGGTGAAGCCCAGTGGTAGGCCACTTTTAAAGTATGTGTGAGGCCCTGGGTTCATCTCCAAGTACTACAAAAAATTAAAAATTAAAAATTAAATAAAAGAGAGTAATTTAAATGGCTATAATCCTTTCTGTTATAACTGCTTCTAAGGTATAATGTTTACAGTTGTTTCTCCTCATTTTGAGTAGTGCCACATCAGGAAATGGAGGTCCTTGGGGCTTTACTCCATTTCCATCTTCCAGGTAGACTTTACTTTGAGGAGGCAACTCTTCCCCAGCAGTCTTTTGAGTGCCTTCCAACCTGGGGGCTCATTTTCTGGCACTGTATCTGACAGTGGTTCTTTGCTATTCATAGGGCTTTCAATGACTAGTTATTTGGGGACTTGTTTGCCAGGTCCTACTCCCTAGTCTGTTTCAGTCTGGAAGCTCAGCTGAAACCTGTCCACCATGCGTGACCCTGCTGGTATCTGAGATAATGGTGGCATAGCTTTCAGCATCAGAGCAACATGCAAGCCCCCACAGTGCAGAAAACTGAATAGAACAAGGAAACACTGCCTGGTTTAAGTTGAGAAAGGTGTGCATCAGGGGTGTATACTTTCACCATATCTCTTCAATTTATATGCTGAGCAAATAATCCAAGAAGTTGAACTTTATGAGGAAGGACGTGGCATCAGGATTGGAGGAAGACTCATTAACAATCTGCATTATGCAGATGACACAACTCTGCTTGCTGAAAGTGAAGAGGATTTAAAACATTTACTGATAAAGATCAAAGATCATAGCCTTCGGTATGGGTTGTGACTAAACATCAACAAAACAAAAGTCCTTACAACTAGGTCAGTATGCAACTTCACAATAAATGGAGAAAAGATTGAGGCTGTCCATGATTTTGCTTCTCTTGGTTCTACAATCAACACCCATGGACTCAGCAGTCAAAAAATCAAAAGATACATTGCTTTGGGAAAAGCTGTGGCAAAAGATCTCTTTAGAATATTCAACAGTAAAGATGTCACATTGAAGACAAAGGTACACCTGACTCATCCCATGGTAATTTCAGTCACATCATATGGTTGTGAAAGCTGGACATTAAATAAGGGAGACAAGAGAAGAATTGATGCTTTTGAATTTTGGTGCTGGAGACATATATTGAATATGCCATGGACTGCCAAAAGAACCAAGAGACCTGTCCTAGAAGAAGTGCAATGAGACTGCTCCTTGGAAGCAAGGATGGCTAGACTACATCTTACATATTTCGGACATATAGTCAGGAAGGACCAATCCCTGGAGAAAGACATTATGTTTGGGAGAGTGGCAGGTCAATGAAAAAAAGGAAAACCCTCCACCAGGTGGATTGACACAGTGTCTGCAACAATGGGCTTAAACATAAATAAGATCATGTGCCTGGCACAGAATCGGAGAGTGTTTCGTTCTGCTGTAGATAGGGTCACTATGAGTCAGACTTGACTTGGCAGCACCTAACAACAACAACAAGGTATAATGTAGGTAAAAATCAAATCAAACCTAACCTTCAACCTGTTATCTCTGAGTATACAGTCTATCAGTATGTTAATTCTGACACCATGTAGGTTAGAATATTTCCAAACACATCAAGTGTTCTAACACTACTTGGAATCAGCTTTAGATCCCACAGGTTAAGGGCTCAGTCCCATGAGATGCCCCGATTCAGATGCCAATCTCAAGTGCCACATCATTTTACCTGTACTTCTGATCCACTGGCTATAAATCAGGGGTTTCCATGACTCCATTTTTAGGCCCTAAGTCTTTGTCTCCCCAGCATGATGTAAGTCCTGGGTGTGAAATTCAGGCTCAGCCTCTAATGAGCCAGCTGAGATGAAAATAATTAATCTCATTATTGGTTTCAACTTTGTTAGTAGTGAACTAAGAGCTTCTCTGTCTGGCCTTGAACACAGGATCTGCCTTAAATAGGAAGGAATAATAGCTAAGTGCATTAATTGTCAATTTAACTTTTGGGTCAGAATGGCACAAGATTTATTGCAATCAGTTTACCATTTTAGCTTTTGATCAACTGAAAGTTACACTAGCAATTAGCCTGCAAATTATTATCATTTACTTACTGGAAGGATGTTGTTGTTTTATTAGGTGCCGTTGAGTCAGCTCTGATTTATAGTGACTCCATGTACAACAAAATGAAACATTCTCCAACTCTGTACCAGACACGGGCTCCCATTACTGTTTAAGACCATTGTTTCAGCCACTGTGTCACTTTATCTAGTTGAAGGTCTTCCTTTTTTACATGACCCACCACTCTCCCAAACATGATGTCTATCTCCAGGAATTGTTCCCTCCTGATAACATGTCCTAAATATGTAAAATACAGTCTGTCTATCCTTTCTTCCAAGGAGCACTTGGGTTGCACTTCCTCTAGGACAGATCTGTTAGTTGTTTTGGCAGCCCATGGTATATTTGTCTCCAACATCATAATTCGAAAGCATCAATTTTTCTCCTGTCTCCCTGGTTCACTGTCCAGCATTAACAACTAAATGATGCAACTGAAAATACCATGGCACGAGTGAGATATGTCTTTGTCTTCAGTGTGACATCTTTACTTTTCAACACTTTAAAGAGGTCTTTTCTAACAGTTTTTCCAAATGCAATGTGTCTTTTGCTCTCTAGGTGGCTGCTTCTGTGTGTGTTGTTTGTAGAATCAAGTAAAGCAAAATCCTGAATAACCTCAATCTTTTCTCCACTTATGGTGAAGCTGTGTACTGACTTAGTAGGAAAGATTTTTTTTGATGATGTTGAGGTGAAATCCATACTGAAGGCTGTGTTCTTTGATCATCATCAGTAAATATTTCAAATCCTCTTCACTTTCAGCAAGCAGAGTTGTGTCTGCATAAAGCACATTATTAATGAGTCTTCTGCCAATCATGATGCCACGTTCTTCTTCATAAAGTCCAGCTTGGATTATTTGTCTAGCATAGAAATTGAAAAGGTTAGGAGAAAGGATACAGCTCTGATGCACACCATTCTTGGCTTTACAGTGGGTAATATTTCATTGTTCTTTTTGAATAACTGCCTCCTGGTCCATGTACAGATTCCTCATGAGTACAATTAAGTGCTCTGATGTTCCCATTCTTCACAATGTTATCTATAATTTGTTGTGATCCACACAGTCAAATGCCTTTGCATAGTCAATAAAACATAGACATCTTTCTGGTATTCTCTGCTTTTAGCCAATGTCCATCTGACATCAGTAATGATGTCCCTGGTTCCACATCCTTTTCTGAAACCAGCTTGATTTTCTAGCTTTGGTGTTGTTAGGTGCCGTTGAATCGGTATCCGACTCATAGCGACCCTCATAGGGTTTTCAATGGCTGTTTTCGGGATTGCTTTGGGAGTGGATTGCCAGGACCTTCTCCCATTTTTGTGGTGCTGGGAATTGAACTCGGGACCTCAGAGACTGCAGCGCAGTGCTCTACCCACTGAGCTAAATCCTAGCCCCGATTTTCTAGCTGGTCCCTATCTATTCACTGCTATAATCACTTTTGAATGATCTTTAACAAAATTTTGCTTGAGTGTGATATTAATGATATTGTGTGATAATATCCACATTTGGTTAAATCCCCTTTCTTGGGAATAGGCACAAATATGGATCTTTTCCAGACAGTTAGCCAGGTAGCTATTTCCCCAATCTCTTGACATCAACGAGTGAGCAAATTCAGTGATGAATCTGTTGTTGAAACATCTCTATTGGTATTCCATCAATTCCTGGAGCCTTGTGTTTTGCCAACTGCTTCAAGGCAGCTTCACTTCTTCCTTCATTACCATTGATTCCTGATCATATGCAACCCCTTGAAATGGATGGTCACCCAGCAATTCTGTTTGGTCCTATGATGCTATGTATTCCTCCCATCTTCTTTTTATGGTTCCTGCATTGTTTAATATTTTCCCTATAAAATTCTTCACTATTTCCACTTGAGACTTTAATTTTTTCTTCAATTTCTTAAGCTTGAGAGAAACAGAGTTTGTTCTTTCTTCCCTTTCAGTTTTCTATCTCCAGTTCTTCACACGTCATTACAATATTTGATTTTGTCTTCTTGACCTGCCCTTTAAAATCTTCTGTTCAGTTCTTTAACTTCATCATATCCTCCTCTTCCTTTAGCTGCTCAATGTTCAAGGACAATTTCAGAGTCTCTTTTGCCATGTAATTTTGTCTTTTCTTTTTTTCCTGTCTTTTAAATAACCTTTTGTTTTCTCATGAATGGTATCTGTGATGTCAAGCTACAACTTGTCTGGTCCTCAATCATTACTGTTTAATGCATCAAACCTGTTTGTGAGGTGGTCTCTGAACTCAGATGGGATATACTACTAGAGGTTTTTGTACACATGGTCTAATTTTCTTCAGTTTTAGGTTGAACCTGCATATGCGTAGTTGATGATCTAATCCATGATCACCACCTGGTCCTGTTCTAACTTTTGATATTGATCTTTTCCATCATCTCTTTACACAATTTGGTTTCTGTATATTCCATCTGGTGACTTCCACGTGTGTAGAGACCATTTATGTTGGTGAAAAAATGTATTTGCAATGAAAATGTCATTGGTCTAACAAAATTCTTTCATGTGATCACCAGCATCATTTCTGTCATCAAGGAGATATTTTCCAACTACTGTGCCTTCTTCTTTGTTTCCAACTTTTGCATTCCAGTTACCAGTAATTATCAGTACATCCTGGCTGCATGCTTGATCTATTTCAGATTGCATAAGGTGGTAAAAATCTTCTCAATTTTCATTTGTGGCCTTAGTAGTGTGTGTACATAAATTTGAATAATACTCATATTTACTGGCCATCCTTTTAGGTGTATGGATATGATTCTATTACTGACAGCATTGTGCTTCAGGACAGATCTTAAGTTTTTTGTTTGTTTGTTTGTTTGTTTTTTTGATGATGAATGCAATACCATTTCTCTTTAATCTTTCATTCCCAGCATAGTAGACCATATGATTATGTGATTCAAAATGACCCATGCCAGTCCATTTTAGCTCATGATGCTTAGAATGTTGATGTTTGTATGCTCCATTTATCTTTTCTTTATTTCTAATTTTCCTAGATTCATACTACATACATTCCATGTTCCAATTATTAATGGATGTTTACATTTGTTCTTTCTCATTTCAAGTCATGCCACATCAGCCAATAGAGGTTCCTGGAGTTTTACTCCATTCTCATCATTAAGGTACACTATACTTTGAGGAAGCAATTCTTCCCTTGTCATCTTTTGACGTCTTCCAACCTGCGGGGCTCATTTTCTGGCACTATATTTGATAGTGCTTCTCTGGTATTCAAAGGATTTTCAGTGACTAAGTTTTTGGGGCGTGGGCTACTGGATCTTTCTCCTTCGTCTTTCTTAGTCTGGAAGTTCAGCTGAAGCCTGTCCACCATGAGCGGCCCTTTTGGTATCTGAGACATCAATGGAGTAGTTTTCAGCATCACAGCAACACACAAGCCCCCACAACACAACAAGCTGACAGACATGTAGAGGTTTTAGAAACTAGCCAATGAAAAATAAATAAAAGTTGTAAGATCTTTATTTTCTGCTTATTTGTAGATGCATGTTGGTATAGTATATCTTATGACTACATTTGTGCTTATGTCTATATATGTGTTTATATATTATCTATATGCTACCAAATGACTTAGAAATAAATGAGCATTCACAGATTAAATAACATGAACATAATCCTTTTCAAAGTTGATGTGACTTGGGAAAAATCTCAAGTAAATAATACATGTTTAATCTTATTGGTTTAATAAAAGGGCAGCTGTGTCCCCTGATCAATGAAATACCCATATATTTAAACCTCTGCTACTAGGAAGGTATGCGAGTTTGGGAGTATGGGTCTGGAAAATCAGCAGCAGCAAATTTTCAGTCCTTTTGTGTTCATATATAAAAGAATTTGTACCAGACACTGAAAGTATAGAATATATGCAAGGAATATATACAAGGTTTACTACAAAGTGGTATACCTTAAAGAAATTATTACCGGGAAAGCCAGGGCTACTGGAGAAGTTTATATAAACCTGAAAGGAACTTGGAAATACCTCAGTTCTATCCCTTGGGGGATATTTCCACTTCCCAAGGGGATGCAAAGCCAGAGAGACCAGAAAATTAAGCAAGCTGTTAGAAGGAAATGTACCTTGGAGACACAGAGAAGATGGAGGGCCTGAGAGAATGAGTGGTTCATATGGAGCTGCCACAGAGAAGGGGAGGCATGCACATGGCTACCTAGGAGGACAAGGAGGAGAGGAGAGGAGCTAAAGGTGAGGAGTGAAGGTAACAAAGAAAGGAAAAAAGAGAGTGAGTGCATGCTCCCTCTAGTCGTATTCAAACTAGGGTTTGCCCACAGTGACATCAGCCCTAGGCATCCACCTCTGGTTCCTAGTGTGAAGTGAACTTGTGGCAGGAACTCAAGCTCTGCCTGGAAATATCCCTTGTTGTGGATTAAGACAGATGAAGCCTGGGGTCTTTGTTTGGTAAAAGGGCTAATAAATCCACTGGTGGATATCCCTGGGATACTCTATCTTTGTTTGTACTCAGGCAGCTATTAATCCTGTGTTAGGCCATGAGGTCCATTCAACTGACATCCTTGTAATGCCTTTAGGGGCTAGAATTTAGCTCAGTTGGTAGAGCATTGATCTGCAGTCTCTGAGGTCCTGAGTTTGATTCCCAGCACCCCAAACATGGGAGAAGGATGTGGCAATCCACTCTGGAGGCAATTCTGAAACTACTAGCCATTGAAAACCCTATAAGGGTGGCTATGAGTCAGACACGACTCAACAGCACCTAACAACAACAACAATTTAGAGATTTTTCTCCCACAAAGCTTCATCCATTGTGACTGGATGCCAAATCAGTCCAAATCCCCTTCTTCCTCCATATTGCCCACTAATGGCTATCTTACTACCTAGAGTTCTTTCGTAGGGGGAGAAAAGTGAACACCTACATGCTGTGAACATAGTTAATAGGAAATAGCTTTATTGCTTGTTTGGTTCAGATAGCATCTCTGTATGTAGCCCAGGCTGTCCTCAAACTTGCTTTCTCCTGCCTCTGTCTCTTGAGTGCTGAGATCACAGACACATGCAACAAGAAATGACTCGAGATGAAACCAGCTAGCTTTATTTCCCTGCAGCTGTAGCCCTGTGGCATCCAATCCCGTCAGATCTTGGAAGCTAAGCAGGGTCGGGCCTGGTTAGTACCTGGATGGGAGACCGCCTGGGAACACCAGAAGCTGTAGGCTCAGGAGAAGGACCTGACAACCCCCTCCCAAAAATCAATCTGCCATTGAAAACCCTATGAACAACAGAGAAGCACTGACAATAGTGTTTCCCCTGTTGTACAGAGGGTCGCTATGAGTCGGATACCGACTCGATGGCACCTAACAACAACAACAAGCTTTATTTAATTCCTCAAAATATCCATGAGCAATTCAGGCGATTGTTAAAATGAGTAAATTAGACAACATAAATGGGATAAATGTTTATAAATGAATTCCTTATAGCTTCAAAAGTCTTTTTCAGCAACTTAAAAATCTTAAGACAATGCTAAATTAAGTAATAATTATGAAACATCTGAGTAATTTCTAAGTTAAAATACTAAAGTATGGATGGCTAAATATAAAATTCAAATACTCTTGGCTTCTCAAATTCTATTTTTAAAAAGTAATACCTATTTTGACCTAGTACTACATATATTGAGTTGGGATTTAGCTCAGTTGGTAGAGTGTTACTCTGTGGTCTCTGAGGTCCCCGGTTCCATTCCCAGCACCACAAAAATGGGAGAAGGATGTGGCAATCCACTCCCAAGGCAATCAGGAAACAATCAGCTATTGAAAACCTATGAAGGTTGCTATGAGTCAGATATGACTCAATGGCGCCTAACAACAACAACAGCAGTACTATATATTCTCAAATCTAATCCTCACATTTTCAACAGTATTGAGGGCTACAAAATCTGATATGGAGTGCAGATTAGATTTTCAAAAGAGAGTTCTCAACTATAAATCCTATCTTTATGTGATTCTAGTCAGCATCAAATTTTGTAGCCTTCTAAAACTGCTGAAAGGGTGTGAATTAGATTTGAGAATATACAGTAATAAATATACTTTCATAAATTGGTGTATGGCAAAAAAATTCAAGATTGCTTTCTTCTAGGTAAAAGTAAGGTTTCTAAGAACTAAGATTAATTACTGTAAGAAATAGAGATGTTTTGATGAAGAAAAGCTATAAAATCATAAAATATATTCTTTTTTGAGAAAATAATTTTGTCTAAATTCAGTGCTTTTTAACAGATTATTTCAAAAATAAATTTAAGGAAGGAAATAAGGCAGGAAGACAATTTTATGGGTGAGGAAATATTTTTGGAAGGAAGGTTAAAAATATATGAGAATATTTTGGATGAGAAAAGGTTTTGTGCGGTAAAGTTATAATCACATTGGCACAAACTATTTCCATACTGTGAATGTAAAAGTATAGGAAAATGTGCAGAACAACAAACTTATTAAGTTGGTTATGTTGGAGGAGGAAAATTGGGATGTGAGGTGATAAACTAGGGATTTGGTTTTTGCCTCCTCTTCCAATCTTTCCCCAAGTCTTTTAATAATCCATCCTTTTAACATGATGTTCCCTGTAATGACCCTTCCTCTCCTCATGTTCATTGAATTGATTTCCTAAAATGAAAAGGCAGATGTTGTCTCTCAGAGGTCCAAGATCCAGATAACTTTCAAGAAGAGGAGGTGACACTCATGACAGAAAGACACCACCCCACCCCCAGCTTTGAGATTCCCCACTCATTGCCTTATTGTAATTCCTTATGTCCCATAAGAGTTATTGCCACTCTCTGTGCCCTATGAGATGGAGATTTGAGATGGAGAACTCAGGGGCAGCCTTGAATAAGTTTGAATAAACCTTTTTCCTTTCATCAACTCTGAGATTTTCGGTAAAGTGATTAGCAGTACAGACTCTGGATTCTGGTAGCAAAATAAAATTTTTGCCCCAAAATAAAATGACTGGATTATTCCAGAGTGGAAAGAAGAAAGATAAGATACAGCTTAAGTTTTAAGCAAGTCATAGAGGATCTGAGGTCACAGACTGTTTCTGTGGGATGAATCTTATAAAAGGAAATTTATGTGCGATCAAATTGGCTATAATTAGAAAAAATATTTATAGGTTTTCCTAAAAATTAAACTTCAATGTACTTATATAAAACCAGAATCTATTTTCCTATGCTTAAAGAAATCAAGTTTTCTTAAAATGTTCTGCTTTTAGAAAATTTGTAAAAATTCATAAAAAAACAAAGTCTGTGTTTTTATTAGCATAATTTCTTGTTTACTGCTGTCATTATTAGGTTTTTGATTACTTAGGAAGACTAAGTCTTAAAACAGTTAAGGCTTTTTAAAATATCAATTTTCTTTAGAGTCTTTTACTTATCACTTTAGAGCTCTGGTTAAGTTGGGGTTATAATTCTGAGTAAGTGAGTAAGTATTATTTTATAATTTGTTGTTGTTGTTAGGTGCCGTCGAGTCAGTATCCGACTCATAGCGACCCTCTGTACAACAGGGGAAACACTATTGTCAGTGTTTCTCTGCTGTTCATAGGGTTTTCAATGGCAGATTGATTTTTGGGAGGGGGTTGCCAGGTCTTTCTCCCAAGCCTACAGCTTCTGGTGTTCCCAGGTGGTCTCCCATCCAGGTACTAACCAGGCCCAACCCTGCTTAGCTTCCAAGATCTGACAGGATCAGATGGCACAGGGCTATGGCTGCAGTATTTTATAATAGAATGTGATATATGCTATTGATGTGAATACTCTAAAGATTATGTAAAATTTGCAAAAATCTGATGGTCCTACTGCAGTGCTGTGAGTCATGACTATTATCTTAAAATGCTACGTACAATGAAAATAAGTTTTTTCTGCTGGGCATGGCAGCGCATGCCTGTAATCTCAGCGATTTGTGAGGTGGAGCCAGGAGGATCACAAGCTCAAGACCAGAGGCAGTTTCAAAATAAAGCATAAAAAATGGGACAGGGGTGCAGCCCAGGAGTAGAGTGCTTGCAAAGTATGTGCAAGGCCCTGGTTTCAATCCCCAAGTACCACAAGAAAAGAAGAAAGACATTGTTCATAATTTAAAAAGAAGAAAATGAGGGTTGTTTTTCACCTATTAGTCTGGCAGAAGTTAAAAAGAATATCCTCCAATACAATTAGGAATTTGGGAACTAAGTCTTATCCACTGTGGAGAGAAATTGGAATAGTCTTTTTGGAGGGCATTATGATGTTGACCCAAATTTTATATATGCAATCTTTTGAATTATTAATTTCATTTAAAATAGTCTATAATCTGAGAGTAATCTTCTTTTCAACTTCATTTGGAAGGAATTCAACTCCTCCTCCTAGTGAGTATGCAAAAAACTAAACACACAAATGCAAAAGCAATTTTGTCTTGTTTCTCTTACCAATATTGCAAAGTGCTTTGGTATAAGAAGAATCATTTCTTAGAGCCTCTTTATAGAATTCAGTATTTCCTTTATTAGTAAAAGCTGATGGGTTTTATCTGTCAATGTTCATGGTTAAATTTTCATAGCTACTGACTTGGGTAATGTCATTTTCCCAAATAAAGTATAAAAGATACACAAAAAATAATTAATTTTCTTATCAGCTACTAATCACTCACCAAAATTTTAACCATGGAAAGGCTGAGTACAGCCCAGTGGAAAAATCATGCATACTATATATGAGGACCTGGGTTTTACCCCCAGCATATACAAAAAATATATAGTTAAAAAATGGCTTTTCTAAACCCTTAGTCATCCAAAATTTTGCTTCTGTAAAGCATTAGCAATGAGATTAGTCAAAAAAAAAAAAAAACTTTAAGGACCACTCATATAGTTTTCCAATAAAACTAAACTCATTTTGCAAATGAGTTTTTCTTTATCTTTGACAAAAACTCATATGACTATAAAGAAAAATATGTTTTCTTGGTTCAAAAATATTATGCACTGGATTTGTTTTCTTCTTAATGATTTTGTTTTATATTTTCCTTTTGAAACTTTGTACCAGTTTTCTATCCATGAGCTACAGAAGTACAACTCCTAACAAAATAATGTTGGCCCAGTGTTTGAGATGATATGCATCATGTACAGAGCAGAGAGAAGTAAACTTAACAAAGGATTCCAGGTAAGCTTAGCCTGTAGGCTAACCTCCTTCTGCAGGAGGCCCTTATGAATTGCCTTTACTGAAAAGCATTACAGACCCCCAAGGGGTATCTGAAGGTCTCTAGCCCTTGTCTTTAAACCCACAACCTGTTCATGTCCAGAAAGCTATAATTGATAAACATCTCTTTAACAAGGGACCACAAGGAACTCCATTCAGCAACCATAGAAATTTTCCTGAAAACACCCTGCAATACAGAACTGAAAGACTGCTTAATTATGCAGACCTCTTGCGCCTACCCACAATGTTTCCTCTATTTACCCTGAAGCTCATGTAAGTTCCCCGTAGGTGAACTTGAGGTCACCTGTTCCCCTTCCCAATGTGCATATTAATTAAATATCTTTCATCTGCTTTTCATCATTACTGGTCTCTTTAATTGGGACAGGGTTGTCAAGACTAAATCTGGGAATCGGGGCTTCACCTTACAATTTGATAGCACTCTTTAGGATGCACCTTGATTACTCAGATCCACCAAGCCTCTCACTTGGGGACTACCAAATTAGGTCAGCTTGTCACCACTCGACTTGGCATCACCTCTATAGCTGAGGACATTACCTCCAGATGTGCTTCATGTGCCCAGGTAAATGCCACAGACAAACGTCTAAGCAACAAGGAGTAAGGTACCAGGGTAACCAACTGGGAGAACATTAGGAACTAGACTTTATAGAGATTAAAAGAAGCTGTTATGGTTATAAATATTTACTAGCATTTATTGACCCTATTCTGGATGGACTGAGGCATTTCCAACTAAGTCTGGGACAGTGCAAATTCTATGTAAAGAAATTAATATAGGAAATAATCCC
>VMDO01029340.1:0-22758 GCA_007922755.1 Pedetes capensis | reverse complement strand
AAATGGTGCTGGGAAACATGGTCATCCACATGCAGAAAAATGAAAGTGGATCCGCATCTCTCAATATACACGAGAGTTAACTCAAAATGGATAAAAGATCTCAACATAAAACCAGAAACTTTAAAACTTATAGAAGGCAAGATAGGCAATACATTCCATCATATAGGCATTGGAAAAGATTTCCTTAATAGGACCCCAATTGCTCAAGAAATTGCAACAAGAATAGATAAATGGGATCACATGAAATTAAAAAGCTTCTCCACTTCTTGAAAGACTTTCTGCCTTCCCCTGGATTTGAGTGTGGCCATGTTCTGGTCTGCCTATTCAGAACTGGTCTCTCTCCAGATTTCCCTAGTAATCAGATGCTTATTAATTGCTGCCACTGTGAAATTCTCCCTCCCACCATCTGACAGCTATCCTTTCCTGGTCAGTCTTGAATAAGTTTAGCCACTAGAGCACCACCTGCAAGAACCAAAGCAATAGTATGCTCTTCTTTGATGACTTTCATCTGCCTTGTTATGGAAATGATATGAATATCACTTAAAAACAGGTCTGCCTGCATATAACATAAAACCCAACTATGGTGGCTTAAATAAAAAGGTTTATTTTTCTCAAATAACACAAAGTCCAGAAGTAGGCATTAGCTTGAGATACTGCAATGATTTCATGGCCAATATCTCAGGAATTCTCCTGGCCTTTCCTTTCCTCAGGATGGCAAGATGACTGCTGTATCTCAAGTTATTACATCCACATTCAAGGCCAAACTAAAGAGAAAGGGGAAGTGTCAGTTGTATTCCTCCCTGATTATTAAATGAAATCTTTCCAAGAACACATCCCACTATACACACCAAAAAGACTGTCTAAGGTCATGTTATGGGCTGGGATTTAGCTCAGTTGGTAAAGCGCTGCGCTGCAGTCTCTGAGGTCCCGAGTTCAATTCCCAGCACTGCAAAAATGGGAGAAGGACCTGGCAATCCACTCCCAAGGCAATCCCGAAACAGTCTGCCATTGAAAACCCTATGAGGGTCGCTATGAGTCGGATACCGACTCGATGGCAACTAACAACAACAACAAAGGTCATGTTGAATAGACTGGGTTATAAGGCCAACACAACACTGAGGGAGGAGAAACAATCAGAAAATGGACATTTTCCAACTTCAAGACTTATTACATAGCTATAACAATCAAGACAAAGTGCTAATTGGTGAAAGAATAGATAAATAGATCAATACTTAGGAACAGCCCTATCTATAGTCAACTGATTTTTGAGAAAAGACTAAGGCAATACTGTGGATTATAGGTATTCTTTTTAACAAACAATGCTGAAACAGACATGAAAATGTAAAGTAATAAAAATAATCTAGAGATCAGCAAACACTCTTCACAAAAATTAACTCAAAATAGGCCTAAATATAAAACACAAAACTATAAATCCTCCGAAAATAATATAGGAAAAAATATCTAGATTACCTTGAATATGGTGATGACTTTTTAGGTGCAACACTAAAAACATGATCCCTGATAAAAATAATTGATAAACTGAACTTCATTAAAATTAAAAACTTCTCTAGTTGGGCGTGGTGGCACACGTCTGTAATCCCAGCGGCTTGGGAGGCGGAGACAGGAGGATCGCAAGTTCGAGACTAGAGGAAGTCTATGTAACTTAGTGAGACCCTGTCTCAGGAAGTAAGGGAAAAAAATAATAAAAGGGCTGGGGGTGCAGCTCAGTGGTCCAGCACTTGCAAAGCATGCAGGCGTGAGGCCCCAGGATCAACCCCCAGTACCACACACACACACAAAAAAAAAAAAAAAAAAAAAAAAAAAAAAAAAAAAAAAAAAAAAAAAAAAAAAAAAAAAAAAAAAAAAAAAAAAATTAAAAACTTCTCTGTGAAAGACACTATCTAGAGAATAAAAAGATAAACCACAGACTTGGAGAAAATATTTGCAAAAGATGTATCTGATAAAGAACTATTATCCAGAATATAAAAAGAACTCTGACAACTCAACAATAAGAAAGTTAGCAATCAGAATTTTAAATGGGCAAAAGACACGAACAGATACCTCACCAAAGAAGATATACAGATGACAAGTAAGCATATGAGAATATGTTTAACATCTTAATAGGAAATTGCAAATAAAAACAACGATGATATACCATTACACACTTACTAGATGGCCAAGGTCCGAAGTGCTGACAACACCAAGTGCTGGTGAAGATGTGGCACAACAAGAACTCTCAGTCATTGGTTGTAGGATTGCAAAATGAAGACAATTTAACAATTTCTTACAAAACTAACCCATATGACACAGTCATCACATTCTTTGTTATTTACTTAGATAAAATGAAGTCTTTTGTCTGCAAAGATACCTGCACACAAATTTTTATAGCAGTTTTATTCATAATTGCCCAAATTTGGAAGCAACTAAAATGTTCTTTAATAGGAAAATAGATAAACAAACTATGGTACATACAGAGATTGGAATATTATTTAGCACTGAAAAGAAATGAGTTACCCAACTCTATGTGGGGCACGCGCCTCCCTGTCCGGCCAGATGTTCAGACGGGCGGACGGTGGCGCCACGCACACAGATATAAAACACAATTCATTTGGGACCCTCAGGTGTGGGGCATGGACTCCTGCGGCCCTCAGGACATGGGCGGAGATGGGAGAAAGGAAAAGCCTCAGGAGCTTTTGCCTTCAAAGGGGCAAACACCAGTGTTGGTGGTCTCGGTGGTCACAAGGAGACAGTTCTTGCTTCCTTGGTGATCAGACGGAGAGCAGGGTTCTTTCCTTGTTGATGGTCGCGGCAGGTAAAGTGTTCTTTCCCCACTGAAGGTCCCGGCGAGAGAGTGGGAGAGCCATTTCTCATCGATGGTCTGGGCAAAAAGGTGAAAAAGTCTTGCTTAGCCCATGGTCTGGGTGAAAAGGTGAAAAAGCCATGCAACAACATGGAAACTTAAATCCTTATTATTAAGTGGATGAAGTCAATCTGAAAAGCTACAAACTGTATGTTTCCAACTATATGACGTTCTGGAAAAGGTAAAACTATAGAAGCAGTATAAAGATTGGTGGTTTTTAAGGTTTGGGAGAGGGGAAGATAAGTAAGCAGAGCACCAAGGACGTTTAGGACAGTGAAATTACTGTATATGATACTGTACTGGCAGATACATGTCACTGTACATTTGTCCAAACCTATAGACTGTACAACAGTGAGAGTGAACATTCCCATAAGCATATGGCCTTTGTGTGGTAATGTCATTGTAGTTTCACTGATTGTAATGAATGTTCTACTGTGGTGCAGGATGTTGGTAGTGGAGGAGGTAGAGGGGAAATCTCTGTATCTTCTGCTTAGTTTTGTCATGAACCCAAAACTTCTCTAAAAAATAAAGTCTATTAGCCGGGTATGGTGGCGCACACCTGCAATCCCAGTGGCTCGGGAGGCGGAGGCAGGAGGATTGCAAGTTCAAGACCAGAGGAAGTCTGAGTAACTTAGGGAGACCCTGTCTCAAAAAGTAAAAAAGAAAAAATGGGCTGGGAGTGCAGCTCAGTGGTACAGCACTTGCAAAGCATGCAAGCGCGAGGCCCTGGATTCAACCTTCAGTACTGCAAAAGAGAAAAAAAGAAGTCTATTTTAAAAACAGGAGGCTGAAAAAGGAGGAAATAGGATTGTCATGACTGATGTAGACCAATCTTATTATTTTGTTTGAACCCAAGAACATGGAAGTCCTTAGAGTTTTGATAGCAAAGAAGAAGAGGAGAAATTTCCTCTTGTTGGTATTTTCTAATTATATATTTTTCTGATATAAATATGTTTCCTGCAATGCTTTTGTAGTCCCTGTTGTATTTATTGGATACATGATAGGCAACTAACAGTGTGTCTGTTTCTGGGTGCACCCCTCCCAGTTCTAGTTCTTATTACTAAAAGCACAGCAAAGGGGCTCTAGCCTAGCCCTTTCTGCCACCAACTCTGACCCAACTTCTATCTCTACTTTGCTCTGGAGAATCAAAGGTTCTTGTTTGTAAACTGGGCAGTCAAGGTTGCGGGAACAGTCTGTGGTTGTGGAACTGCAGCCACAGGTGAGACATGCCAGTAAGAGGGATTAAATAGAGGGTTTGCCCTTTAGTAGCACTGGGACATAAACACCTGTTTTTATCTCTGTTTGAATGAAATCTTATAAAGGAAATATAAGCAAATAAATGAGATACCATCAGGACTGCTTGCCTGAATCTAAGATAAGGAGTGGAACAGTTCCCCTAAACTCTGCTAGAACAATTAAAACTCCTGGCTGGAACCAAATACTTACCACAGCTGACTTCATAAACACTGTTCCCATGGCCTGAGAGAGATAAAATGGATGTTTTCCTGGCCTTCTGGTAGTTAAAGAATGACCAGCAATGATGTTTCAAATAGGCTTACACATGATGATCCTATTAAAATATTCATGTATATGAATTATATTTGGCTGAAGTCAGGACTTGAGCCAGTCTCCTTTAAAAAGAGGGAACTACATAACATTAATTATTTAGAGTTTATGTTTACATACTTATAATAATCAAGCCTGGCTGCTTATCTAAAGCAAAGTCTTTTAAGTTTATTATGGCAATCAGAGTAATGTGCTGGCATTTCATGTGTGTATGTATGCATGAATAATGCAAGTCTTGACATTCCTTTGCAGAGTCCTAGTCCTGGGTAGTATCACAGAAGGGCAGTTTTCACAAAGGCACAGCATTTCTTTTTCAACAGAGAAACTCAAACAGAACTCTCATCAATGTCAGCCCTAATATCCCCTCTTTATTTGACATTAGTTTAATTGTAGGCTTTAATCTGTGTTTTAATTTATTTTTAAACTGACATGTAAACTGATATTGTCACCTCTATCACCATGGCAGATAACAGACTGTAGCAAACTGTAAACTAGAGTGCTATATTTTCTATTTGTCTCCACTTCTACTTCCCACTTTCCTACTTTCTTCATTTCTTTGTGTCTTAAAGAACATCCAAAATGAATTAAAAGCCATTTAAGATACTTCCTCCTTGGTGGATTTTCTAATTATGATTTTTCTTTTGGGTATAAATGTTCTCTCAAAATATTATTGTAATCCCTATTGCATATATTCTTTCTATTAAATATATATTTCTTAAAATAACAACAACAAAAGATTATATATGTGCTGCAGCTATTTATCCCACAGGCATTGGTTGAGTGTTTATCATGTCTTGGGCACACTGGGAACTGAATCTTTTTTTTTTTTTTTTTTTTTTTTTTGCGGTACTGGGGGTTGAACCCAGGGCCTCTCACTTGCATATTCTGCAAGTCCTGGACCACTAAGCTGCACCCTCAGCCCAGTTTTTTACTTTTTGAGACAGGGTCTCGTTAAGTTACACACACTGCCTCTGGTCTCTAACTTGCGATCCTCCTGCCTCTGCCTACCCTGCCACTGGGATTACAGGTGTGCGCCACCGCACCGGTGGAACTGAATCTTTATCCTCAGAAGTTCATAAGACAGCAGAAGAAATAGACTTATGTATTAAATGCTTTGACATGGTATACTGCCGTGATAGCAACCCATGCAGTGCAATATGCAAACCCTAGGGAGGGACGAATATGCTCTACAGGAGATGGCATATGAACTGAATTTTGAAGGCTGCTTAGCAAAGTCCTATCTTTTGGCTGGGATTCAGGATCAGCAATTCAGTGCCCAGATAGTAAAAGAGCTTACTGCAGATCCAGTCCTCATTGGAAACTGAGATGCCAAATCTTTAGAGAATCAAGAACTCAGAATGGGGCAAAGCTGGTAAGTTCCATGTAACAGTATTGCTGTTGTTGTCATCATTAGGTGCTGTCAAGATGGTATCCAACTCATAGTTTTCCTGTGTACAGCAGATGAAACACTATTGTCAGTGCTTCTCTGCTATTCATAGGGTTTTCAATGGCTGATTGGTTTTTTGGGGGAGTGGGCTGCCAGGTCCTTCTCCCAAGCCTACAGCACCTGGTATTCCCAGGTGATCTCCCATCCAAGTACTAAGCAGGCCCAACCCTGTGTAGCTTCTGAGATCTGACATGAGTGGACGACACAGTGGTAAGGCTGCAGTCATAACATTACTAAGCCATTAAAAAAAAAAATCATGTCCTCTAATCATTCATTTGACAAATAGTTATTGAATTTCTACTATGTTTACAGCAGTGTTCTATGTGGTAAGAATACAGAACTGAACAAAAGAAATATTAATCCTTACCCTGGTGGAATATATAATGAGGAGGAGAATAATATTAAAGACTTGAGAAAATATCATGTGAAAAAAGCTGGTTATAGAATAGTATATACCAGAGGTCTCCAACACCAAGGCCACATACCAGTACTGGTCTGTGGCCTATTAGGAACCAGGCCACATAGCAGAAGTAAGTGACTGGTGGAAGCCTCATCTATATTTACAACTGTTCCCCATTGGCTTGTATCCAAAAACTATGTCTGCAACCCCCAAATCTGTCTGTGGAAAACTGTCTTCTACAAAAATAGTTCCTGGTGCCAAAAAGGCTGAGGACCACTGGTATATACAGTATAATCCTGGATTTATTACAATTTAAAAGGGCTAAGAGATTATTGTATCAGTTAGTTAGCTTTTGCTACATAAAAGACCAACCCAAATTTAGTAGTACAAATTGCATAATTTATTTATCTTGGGATTTAATAGGTTTGCATTCTGAGCTGGGCTTAGCTGCCGGCTCTTCTGGTCTCTGTTGGGTTCACTCACATGCCTATGTCAGCTGCCAGTCAACGAGGCAGCTCTGCTTCAGGCGATCTGCTAAGCATTGGCTGATGTTACATGAGAAAATGGGCCACATTTCTCTCATCATTCAGCTGGCTAACAGGCTGTGTTATGGTTTGGACCTAAACTGTCCTCCAAAAGTCATGTTGTTTAGTTCCCAGGTGGTGGTGCTATCATGGGAGGTTGTGGAACTATGGGAGGTGGGCCTTTGTCAGAAGTAGCTCTCTGGAAGCGGGCCTTTGGTGGTCCCTACCCCAACCAAAGGCTTGGCACTCTCTCTGTTTCAGGTCTGCCATGCCCTGAGGTTGTCCACAATAGCCTCTACTGAAGCCATAGCTGCCCTGCTGCCATGAAGAACTGATTCCCTAACTGTGAGCTCCCAGTAAACCTCATCCCCCAAAGTTTGTTTGGGTTGCTTTTTCTGCTATATTGACAATAGCTGATTAATACAGCTTGTTTCTGTGGAAGCAGTATAATCTTTATAATACAAGAGTGATAGGAGAGAACAAACACAATCATAAGCATTTTTAAAGTTTTTGTGTGTGATACTTTTGTTATTGCCCCTTTGGCCAAGCTCAGAGTCAGAAGAGAGAGGAATATCCCAGGATGTGGCTACAGGAGGTCTGAACAAATTGGGGCCCCTGCCACAACTATTTACTATAGATGCACACCAAAATTTTGAAAGTAGTTATGGGGCAATAGAATTCCAGTTTATGTCTGTGCTCTATTTCCCCTTTAAATGTCCTTCCATGATCATTTAGAACGTTTATAATAAGGAATGGAAAAACAAATAGAGAGAGGCTTGAAACCTATGGCTATAGCCTAGAGTAGAACAGAGAAGTTGGGAGAGAAAAAGTCAGGGGTGAGTCATGAGAACATGAGAATGCTGAGTGATCTGTCACGTGGAGCTTCCAGTGGCTGGCAGTGGCACCTCATCCTCACTCCTAGGGAGTACGTCATACCGCACCAAGTCTTGCTGAGTTGGAGAAGAGAGGCTTAAGCACCTTGATTCTTGGCTCAGATATAAACTACATTATAATACAATCTGCATATACAGAAGAATTTAGAAGACCCAGTAGGGGTATAAGAGCCGGAACTGGTAAGAGGAATAATGATGAAGGGAACCCTCTTAGGGAAATCCAAAACTCCTGTTAGAGTGAGATGCTCCTGGAATTAGAATATTATATGCTGGCAGGAACTCAAACATTAATTTATTCAAACTCTTCATTACACTAAACAGAGTCTCAGGGAAGTGGCAAAATTTGACAGGATCCTCAAGATCTGTGGGAGAGGTAAAATGACAGCCTGGGTCTCCTAAGAGCAAGGCTGGGTTCTTTGTACTAACTGCACTGCTGCTGTGAAGGCATACTGTCCATTTGTGAAACAGGAATACTGATTCTCTCTCTCTTTCTCTCTCTAACACACGCTCATACACAAACAAAGACCTTAGGTGTTTTTTGGTTGGTTGTTGCCAGTACTTGAGGCTTGAACCCAGGGCCGTGCACATACTTTGCAAGTGCTCTACTACTGGGATGCACCCCAGCCCTTTTTTTTTTTTTTTTTTAAGTTTATGTTATTGTTGTTAGCTGTCATTGAGATGGGTCCAACTCATAGCAACACTATGTCTGAACAAATACAATGCAATGAAACACTCCCCAATTCTGTGCCAGGCACATGGTCTTTTTTATGTTTAAGCCCATTGTTGCAGATATTGTGTCAATCCATCTAGTTGAAGTTTTTCCTTTTTTTTTTTGTTAACCTGCCACTCTCCTAAACATGATGTCCTTCTCCAGCAATTGGTCCCTCCTGACTACATGTCCAAAATATGTAGGACGCAGCCTAGCCATTCTTGCTTCCTAGGAGTACTCTGGTTGCACTTCGTCTAGGACAGATCTGTTGGTTCTTTTTGTAGTCCATGTTGTTGTTGTTGTTAGGTGCTGTCGAGTCGGTATCCGATAGTATATTCAATATTCATCTCCAGCACCATAATTCAAAAGCTTCAATTCTTCTCCTGTCTCTCTTATTCAATGTTCAGCTTTCACAATCATATGCAACTGAAAATTCCATGGCATGGGTCAGACGCACCTGTGTCTTCAATGTGACATCTTTACTTTTCAACACAGGCAGAGTTCTTTTACAACAGCTTTTCCCAATGCAATGCGTCTTTTGATTTCTTAATTGCTGCTTCCATGGGTGTTGACTGTGGATCCAAGTAAAGCAAAATCTTGGACAACCTCAATCTTTTCTCCATTCATCATGAAGTTGCTTACTGATCCAGTTGTAAGGATTTTTGTTTTGTTGATGTTGAGGTGCAGCCCATACTGAAGGCTGTGTTCTTTGATCTTCATCAGTGTTTCAAATCCTCTTCAGTTTCAGCAAGCAGAGTTGTATCATCTGCATAACACAGGTTGTTAATGAGTCTTTTTCCAATCCTGATGCTGCATTCTTCATAGAGTCAAGCTTCTTGTATTATTTGTTCAGTATAGAGACTGAAGAAGTATGGTGAAATGATATAACCCTGACTCACACCTTTCTCGACTTTAAACCAGGCAGTGTTCCTTTGTTATGTTTGAAGGACTGCTTCCTGGTCCATGTACATATTCATCATGAGTACAATGAAGTGCTCTGGTATTCCCATTCTTCTCAGTGTTATCCATAATCTGTTATGATCGACACAGTCAAATGTCTTCACATAGTCGATAAAACATAGATAGACATCTTTCTGGCATTTTCTGCTTTTGGCTAATATACCATCTGATATCAGCAATGATATCTCTGGTTCCATGCCCTCTTCTGAATCTGGCTTTATTTTCCAGCAATTCCCTGTCTATATATTGATGCAGTCGCTTTTGAATGATCTTTTGCAAAATTTTGCTTGCATGTAATATTAATGGTATCATCCAATAGTTTCCACACTCAGTTGGATCCCTTTCTTGGGAATAGGCACAAATATGGATTTCTTCCTGTCTGTTGGCCAGGTAGCTGTTTTCCAAATCTCTTGGCATAAAAAAGTGAGCACCTCCAGTGCTACACCTGTTTTTTGAAGCAACTCTATTGGTCTTCCATCGATTCCTGGAGTTTTTTGTTTTACCAATTCCTTCAACGTAGCTTCCACTTCCTTTTTCAGTACCATTGGTTTCTGATCATATGTAACCTCTTGAAATGATTGGTCATCCATTCTTTTTGGTATAATGACTCTGTATTCCTTCCATCTTCTTTTGATGTTTCCTGTGTTTTTTAATATTTTCCCTGCAGAATCCTTCACTATTGCCACTCGAGGCTTGAGTTTTTTACTTCAATTCTTTATGTGCTCATTTCCCTTTTGAGGATCTCTAATTTTCCTAGGTTCGTTCCATGTTCCAATTATTAATGAATGTTTACAGCTGTTCCTCCTTATTTTGAGTCATGTCACATCAGCAAATGGAGGTTCCTGGGGCTTTACTCCATTTTCATCATTAAGATAGACTCTACTTTGAGGAGGCAACTCTTCCCCAGTCACCTTTGAGTACCCTTCAACCTGGGGGGCTCATTTTCCAGCACTGTATCTGACAGTGTTTCCATACTCTTCATAGGGTTTTCAATGGCTAGTTGGTTCTCGAGTGGGCTACCAAGTCCTACTCCCTAATCTGTCTTAGTCTGGAAGCTCAGCTGAAACCTGTCCACTACGGGTGACCCTTGTGGTATCTATAATACTGGTAGCATAGCCTACAGCATCACAGCAACACGCAAGCCCCCACAGTACAGCAAAACTGGCAGACATGTGGGGGGTTGGAATTTATAGCACTGTGCTATTTATGTAAATGAACACACATATTTTACTAGAGCTCAAACACATTTAAGGATCCATATCAACTACATGGAGGGCTAGGGGAGGGAGAACAAGCATAGCTATTGGAATGAGGAGAAAAATGTATAAGGTAGGACAGCCTGGCACCTTCCAAGGAGGAGAATTGCTGTGCAGTTGACAAGTGGGTCACACAACTATGGATTAACTAGGTTAAAGCAGAAAAATGAAGAGCACAAACCCCACCAAGTCCCTGGCTACTGCTATGTGCTGGGTGCTCAATGGCGACACCAAAGCCTGAGGAGGAGCCCCAGAAATGAGCACTGTAAGCCTACCCCAACAAGTCCTACCACATTCAATTTCCAGAGAGCAGAGGAGGGGAACACAGCTGCCCAGAGACACCCCGGGGGCTACAGGCACCAAAGCTTCCCCCGGCCTTGGTGGGGAGCCCCCTGCATTCCTGCCCAATTGCTCAGTCTGCAACTTCTAGGATCTGCAAAGCTGTGTGGGTCCTGCCTCATTGGAGAAGTGGAAATGTCTGTGCCAGGAACATCTTCAGTATTGGGGTCACATTAATCCCACGCTCCTTCATGAGTGCAGAGACTCACGGGCACTCCCTAGGCTATTCCTCATCTTTCCTCCTAGAAGAAAGACAGTGCGCACCGCTGTGATCAAGGAGGCTGAGCATACCTTTCCCAAGATAAACAACCATTTAAAGTGTAAGGAACATAGGTGTGGTGGCACATGGTTGCAATCCCAGCACTAAGGAGGCTGAGGCCAGAGGATTACCAGTCCGAGGCTAGCCTGGGCTACATCGTCAATCTCAAGAAACAAAGACAAAAACCAAACGAACAAAACTTGTAAGCAGTTCTGAGTGGCAGCCCCACTATACCTCAGTGCATGATTGAGGGGTGAGGGGAAGGACCTGGAAGGTGGAATTTGGGAGGGGGGAGCTGTATGGGACAAAGGTCCAAGTCAGGCTTGGCTGGCCAGGGGTGCTGCTCCTGTGAATAACCCCACAGTGGGAGCCAGCAGCCAGGTCTACAGAGCCCTGATCCCTCTGAGCCTTTCCCTTCCCTATATAATGAGGATTGTAGTGCCACCATACAAGGCTGGTGAACACAGGTTTGCCACCGGCCTTTATTTAGCCTGACCTTCCAACCCAGGGCCCATATCCACCAAGGACATAAAAAACTTCCATGAACTGTCATGTGCTGATCCTGACTGCTGAGATACCTTTTTGGTCTCTTTCAACAACCTTCTGGCCTCTCTGCCTTTCTGCCTTTGTTTGTCCCTATGGAGGAGCTCTTGGCCCCTCTTCTGAGTGCAGGGGATGCAGAGAGAGTGCTAAATCAAACCACATCATTCACGGCAATGCTCATGGCCTTCCTCAGCTGTGTACTCACAAAGTGCCAGGCACTGTGTCAGGAGCCTTAACTGCATGAGCCCACATCATTTCCTAAAGGCAGGCGCTATCATTAATACTCCCATTGTACAGATGAAGAAATTGAGGCTCAGAGGCAGGAACACTCATGATGGTGATGAAGCCAGAATCCAACTAGGTCTGAGGACCAGGCCTCTTTGGCCCCTGCATTCCACTGCCTCAGGGGTCACTGCTTCCTCCTGAGGATGGGAGGGGTGGCATTTCTACCACCTGCAGCCATCCAGGGTCTGGGCATCTAATCTTTATTGTCTACTGACAAGCTTTTGGAAAGGCTTTGGGGATGGGGAGAAGCAGGCACTAGTCTAAGGCTAGGGAAACATCTTTGTTCCTATCTTGTATTAGCACCAGAGCAGTGCAGGAAACCATAGAACCCCTAGTTTTGCCCAGCTCTGGGTTACCATTGTGGCCTCTGAGGAGGAGATGTGGCAATGGTAGAAGTGGGAGTAACACGGGGACATGAGCAGAGGAATGTAAGTGGCCTCTAGAAGTGGGAGAAGGCAGGGAATGCATCTCCCTTGGAAGACACCTTGCTTTTATTCCAGTGAGACCCATTTTGACCTTTAGACCTCCAAAAACTCTAAGATGATAAACATGCGATGCTTTAAGCCATTACATTTGTGCTAATACGTGGAAATAGGAAACTAACACAATTTCTGAAGCAAATTTGTAGAAGAAAAACATTTCTTTCCTAGGATCCTCGTGCACTGGTTTCTGCTTTTCAGCTATGCCATTCCTAACTTTGTGTAGGGGTCAGGGATCCCTTCGATCTCTCTCCACTCTGCTCTTCCTGGTCCTGTGTGTTTTGTCGCTCATTGCTGGTGTGGCTCATCTGTCAGGATTAGGGCTCTTGGCTGGGCTGACTCAGAGGCTGGTCATGCTGCACTCATCCCCAATTAAAAACCGTCAATCGGAACACATGCAGCCACCAGCCTGCTTGGGTCCTGGCATACTGGAACTCAGACAGATGCTGTGCCCACGTGGGGAATCTGTCTTGGCCACCTGGCCATCCTCACCATAATCCAATCATCCCTGACTTTGGCCTTGCTTCCCCAGCCCATTTTTTACTTTTTATTTTGAGTGTGAGTCTTGCTAAGTTACTCAGGCTGCCTCTTGCCTCGAAGTCATATTCCTCCTGCCTCCACCTGGGATTATAGGTGTGCGCCACCGTGCCCAGGTGACATTAGGTATTAAGAGGATCCAGGTACAGGTGGTACCAGTAACAATGACAACCATTTCTCTTGCTGTGCCATTAAGCCTGTACCTGGAGGTTATGAGCTAAGATAGACTAAGCAAGCAAATTTTAAAAGACATACAATTAATGAGCACTTGAAAAATACAGGCTGATTTGCCAAGTCAATGCTGGTTTGAGGCCTGAGATTTTTCCACGGGAATAAATATCTGGCACGTCAATAGGACTTTCTTGGCTTTCTTGGTTTGAGCCTATTAGTATGCCCAAGGTTGTTACCTTGAAAAAAAGCATTGAGAATAAAAGTCCTTATTGATATGATGGGTGTTTTCATTATTTATCAAGACCAATGACATTCCTTTTTATGATGGTTTATTATTAAAAGAATATACACAATTACTTCACAACAATAAACTAGTTTATTTCATCTATCTAAATACATTTAGGCTAAGGGTGTAAATACAGCAGTTTTATTCGCTGTTTGAGTTTGTTTTGTTTTAATTTAAAAATTTTGAGACATGGTCTCACTCTGTAGGCTAGGCTGGCCTCAAACTCACGATCCTCCTGTGACAGCCTCCTAAGATCTGGGATTATAGGCATGTACCACCCAGCAACAATGAGGTGGAAGGGAACAAGGAAAAGACAGATGCAAACAAGACAGGACACAACTTGTAGAACTCCTTGTTCAAAAAGCAGGGAAAAAAAAGTGGTATGAAAGGTACTTATATATATATATATATATATATATTATATATATATACATACTCTCTTCTGACTTGGTCTTTTCATTTGCTATTTAATGTTACTCTGAGTTTTATAAAACTTAAAAAATATTAGCATGAATTTTACTGCTCATCTTTACATTTTTAAATGCCAGTTTTAAATGCAACATAAGAGCATTAACTTGCCTGTGGAATCACTGAAAATTACACAGTTCTCATTCTGTCACTTGTGCACACATATGCACTTTGTTATTGCCAGAACAGTGGAAGTACTGCACAAAACTAACTTAACAGTTTTTATTTTATTTCTTGATGTGAGCACATTCTGCCAATCATTTCTACTTTTAGCTTTCTGACAAATATGGAAGAATGAAAGGAAAAGTAACTACATTGTCCTAGCTTGCCTTTCCTTCTATCATTTTCAGTGTAAATAGCTGGCTAATACGGGACAATAATGTTGTTGTTAGGTACCATAGAGTTGGTATCCAACTCATAGCCATCCTATGTACAACAGGCAAAACACTATTGTCAGTGCTTCTCTGCTGTTTATAGGGTTTTCAATGGCTGATGGTTCTTTGGGAGTGGGTTGCCGGGTCCTTCTCCCAAGCCTACAGCACGTGGTGTTCCCAGACAGTCTTTCATCCATGTACTAACCAGGCCCAACCCTGCTTAGCTTCTGAGATCTGACGGGATCAGATGCCACAGGGCTATGGCTTGAGAAAATACATGGCAGAGTTCTTTGGTCCTCGTGCTTCTTAGAATGCCATTGTTTTCTTTCTGCAACCAAAGCAAGTTCTGGTTCAAAAAGAAGGCCTGCCCTCTTGGGATGTCAGTACTTTCCTGTATTAGTCAGCTGGTGTGTCTCTTGTGACAGAGAAACTGATGAAAACAAACTTGTGGGAGGAAATATTTTGGGGCGTGCTTACAGTTAGAAGATTTTAGTCCACAGAGGGAAAAGCCACTGCAGCAGGGCATGCGTGGTGGGGCCCATGGCACAGAACCTCACATCATGGTGATCAGGAAGCAGAGTCCAGAGAAGAATTGGAATTGCAGATCCAAGTAAAAACCTCCAAAGACTGCCCCCCACCCCCGCCAGGAACTCACTTCCACAAAGCTAGGATCCTGTCTCCCTGAGTTCCATAACCTCTCAGGATAGTGCCACCAGCTGGGGACCAAATGTTTAAAGAATGGTGTTTGGGGCACATTTCAGAACCATGACACTTCCCTTAGTCAAAAACTTAACACCTTCTGTGTTGTTTTGAGTCTTATTTCAGGTTCACTGGAATTCCATGCCTATGCAATACCATATGCAAACAGGACATCAAGAAATTCAGCCCTGTGGCACACACCTGTAATCCCAGCACTCAAGAGGCTTAGAAGGAGGATTGCAAGTTAGAGCCCAGGCAGTGCTAATAGCAAATTGTAGGTCAGCTTGGGCTACCTAAACCAAAGAACCAAACAAAAATAACAGTGGACATAGGTGTTATGAATGTCTCCTCTGCTCTTGTGCATGCCCCATTGTCCTATCAGACTTCACTTATACAAGTTCAAAGTTAAAGTCATGAAGACATTCATGATATCAGTAGAACATTTCACCAAGCACAGATCCTATGAAGCTAGCTCTGCATACAAATAAAGGGTAAACTTGTATTGGTGCTCAAAAACATTTTGAATTATTGCATTTCATGATTTTATGATTTGCCACCATTTGCAGCATCTTAATTAACTTCCTGTGTTTAACAAATTTTGTATATTTATGATCTTGGTTTGTAATCTTTCCTCAAAAATACTACAGTGTTACATAGCCATCATTTACACCAGAACATTTTGTTCATCAGAAAAGGGAATCTCATTAGCTGCTCTTTTAAGAGTTAACAATTTAACATGGGCCACATTGACAGGAATAAATATATAAAATACACAGTAGTATAATATTACACAAACTCATTCATTAATAAACTAATTAATAAAGTAGATGTGATCTCAAAGAGATGAGCAAGTTTTGTAATTGTACAGTAATGAATGAGTCAATAAGATTGCACAGAGATCAAGGCACATAGAGGTCAAGGCTCACATGTTGTAACTCATTCATGTAATTCTCTACAGTAGGAGAGAGTTGTTAGTAAATTTTCTGTGCTTTTACCACAAAATGTTTTACTAGTCAAAATTTCTTTGTGGATTTTTTGTTTATTTGTCTGCTTGTTTTTTAAAATAGTTTTAAATAGTCTGTTTCAGAACATCAGAACAGCTTTAGATTCACAGCAACACTGATCAGAAAGTACAGACAATTCCCAAATACTCCCTGCCACCCCCTACTTCTGCTTTTTATGATTTTTCACAGCATCCTTAGGAAATACATGCCTCTTAACCCTTGTAATACCTTTGGAGAAAACATGATATAAAATTTTAGTACTTTAGACCAGAGAAACCTTAAAGATCAAGTTATTTCCCAAGCTTCATTCAGTGGAGAGTCACCTCACAGATTTGATGACAGCTGTATGCCATGTCTACTTCATCAATTCAGTGTTTTCCTTTAAAACAATTCACCTTTTTTACTTAAATACATTCATTTAAAAAAGAAACTTCGTCTCTTCCATAATTTGGAAGGCAATTTAAAAAGAGATGCAGAATCATTGCAATTAGACATAAGTTTGTGCACATCCTCCACCTTGAGTGGATTTGCATAAATATGCCTGTCACAGTCTGGGAATAATTTGGCTTGGCATTCCAAGAAGTTTTTCTGCTATAATACTAGTGATATATGATGTGGCAACAATGCATTTTCTTGTGCTTATATGTATCCATTTTAAAGACTTTGGTCTACATAAGGCAGGACGTGGGTGAGGCTCAATCCTTACATCCACTATTTGACATTTCACCACTTTTTCTCCCACTGACTGTGCCACCTCATTTATAGACAAAGCAATTTCTTTTAGTCCATTTTCTGTTGGTATAAGAGAATACCTGAGACCAGATGACATAATAAAAAAAAATGGAGGCTTATTTGGCTCACAGTCCTGGAGGCTGGGAAGTCCAAGGGCATGATGCTGGCATATTCTTGACTTCTGGTGAGGGCTGCATCATAAAGCAAAAGCACAAGCAGGCACTGTGGAAGAGGTAAATCATGAGGAGTGGACTTGCTTTATGACAACCCACTATTGTTCCTGCAGTAACTAATCCAGCTCCCCCAAGGGTGAGAACTCACACATTCGAAAGGGAATTAACCCAATCCTATGAGTGGCATTAATGATCCAAGCACCTTTTAAAGGCCCCAACACCTCACAACACATTATAGTCAGATCAAATTTCAATGTGAGTTTTGGAGGGGAAAAGTCACATCCAAACCACAGCTCAACTGAAAGCTAGGATGAGTATCTGTCTGCCTAATTTATGCATATTGAAGGAAAGCCAGGACTTCTCCCCCTTCCACCCCTATAATCTTTGTGGTTTACCACGGGATCTCTTCTGCCTTTGAAACTGAGACAATCAAACACAGCCAAGTGCCACTTAATGATATGGATACATTCTGGGAACTGTGGCCTTAATCGATTTCATCATTCAGTGAAAAACACAGAGCACACTTACACAAACTAAAGGTGGCTACCATGTCCTTTTGTTATTGTAGGTGCCATAGAGTTGGGTCCAGCTCATAACATATAGAATCTTATGACACCACCATTGTAAATGCAGTCAGTTGTTCACCAAAATGTTGTTACATGACATATGACTGCAATAGGTTCATGAGCATTAAAACAAGCAGATTAAAACATAAAGTTGGGGTTCTTTCTTACAAATGAGCACCAAGATACAAAAGCCAATCAGGGCCTGCTTAAATGTCCATTTCTGACAGCAAGCGTGTAGGCTAGTATTTCTCAAAGATTCAGAGATACACACAGATTTGGGGGTGTACATGGAGATTACTTTGAGAAGTCTCTTCAAGGCCATTTATTTATTTATTTGTGCTTGGGAATTGAACCCAGGGCTTTGCACATACTTTTGCAAGTGCTCTACCGTTGGATGCACCCCAATCCCCTTTTTAACTTTTAAAAAAATTTTAAGTCAGTGTCTCACTAAATTATGCAGGCTGTCTCTGGCCTTGAACTCAGGGTCCTCATACCTCTGCCTACTGAATCACTTGGATTACACCTCTCTAAGGCCAATCTTTGAAAAAAAAACTTTGCTAACACTTGCCAAGTTACTTTTTCTTTTCTTTTCTTTTTGTAGTGTGTAGGATTAAACCTATGGCCTCATGCATGCTAGGCAAGGAATGAGCTACATCTCTGGCCCCTTCTAACTAGTTAAAAAAACAAAACAAAGCAATGTCTGGTATTTGTGTTCTCTTCAGGTGCCTGGAAACATTACTTCAGACAATATGAAGTATGTGCAGTTTATGTTGGTTTCCAACAAAAACTTCTTAATGGCCATCCATTTTTATAATATAGTGACTGGAATAAAGTCTCAAGTTAAAAAAACACAAGCAAGACCAAGTACCATCCTCAAGACATTTATTAGGTATTGATCAAGGTAATTACTAATGAATCATTTTTTGTTAGATATGCATTTTACATTCACTTCCTACTTATAATAAGTGATTCAAAAATTCTATTTGTGGTAAGTATATATGTTTTATAAGTTAAATATGCCTATTTAGGTAGGAAATTATTTAGGTAAACAAAACTCTGAATTAAATAATAGTACTGGTGATATATAAATATGTCAAAAGGTGAAAATTGTGTGTGAGTGACTGAAGCTTGAGAAACACTGGCAAATTTGTTTCTAATCATATTTATTGGTTTCTACTATGTGTCAAACTCTCTCCTAGGTATGAAGCATTTGTGATGAAAATGGGAAACTTGACAGTTAAAACTCAAGTTAACCATCAGTGCTTTCACCTTCTAGTATAGGTGTCATAATTCACATTCATGGAGAAATAAACCTCTGCTCATTTCCACAAGCACAGACTGTGGGAAAGGGAAGAAAAATGGAAAGAAGAGAATTTTAGTCCCTCTGGTAACGTTTTTATGCTGCAAAATGTTAGAAGGATGGAAAACTAATCTCTGATTATTGGGCAGAGCATGCTAGTGGCTCTGGATATGCAAGAATAGTGAAGAAGCCAGCTGGGGGAAGAAGAATTAATTGCTTTTCAATTAATGGAAGAGGTTCCAAAAGGTGGAGAAGAGAAGATGTGGCTGTATCTTTCTGTTACCCTCAACTTTAGTAATATTCCACACAAACACTTCCCTCTCTCTCTCTCTCTCTCTCTCTCTCTCTTTTTTTTTTTTTTTTTTTTTTTTTTTTTTTTTTTTTTTTTTTTTTTTTTTTTTTTTTTTTTTTTTTGCTGTTTTTTATCAGGATGGAGAATAGCTGTAGGAGGGAGGGAAGGTTAGGGAATAAACTTAGAGGTGTGTTATGTCTTGGCAGTTATAACATAAAGAACACAAAATTTGTTCTAAACTATTATTTGACTCAAAGGAAAAAAAACCTACATTATCGATGAATGAGTGAAGTCAACACACATCATCCTATACATACCATCCTAGTTTTACTCTCATCTTCGTTGTTATTTTAAATGAATTGATATTCATGCTGCAAAGTATTTGCTTGCTTGTCAATCACAAACATAGACTCACTGTGAATGTAAAAATTCAGCAAAAATCAGTGAAAGTGTTCTGAAAATCAGCTAGCTATGGAAATTTACCAAAGAAAGAATTATACATTTTAATATAATTTAGAAATTGTGCACCATACATAATTTGTCATTAAAACTTATAATAAACATGTGTGCGTGTATACGCATGCATTTATTTTTCTTGGAGAATAGGTTGTTAAATGTTCATTGGCACTCCACTGCTTTACTCATGTAAGTGTTTCAGACTCTGCTTCGGGGTCACCCAGGGATAAGATATTATAATCAGTGGTGACTCTAGAAAGCAGACTCTCAGAATGAGAATTTGGAACTAGATCATTCACCAATAAGATGACATAGGTAGAGTATTGGAAAACCTTAGTGTGCAGTAGCATCACAATTACTGACTCTAACCTGTGGTGACTGGAATGAAAAGCAAACAGAAGTTGATGCATTGGGTTGTGTGGTGGGTGTGAATAGTGTGAAGTAATAATAAGGATTGCAGAGCTTGAAGATTTTTGCTCTATTCATTTGCTATAGTTTTAGTTGTAGTTCATGGTCCCAAAGGTGAGAGACTGCCTAGTAGTAGACACTTTTCTTTTCAGTCTCACTGTATAAAAAATAGTGTCATTTACTGAACTTTAAAGTTCATGTACCATTGAGCTAACAGACAAACCTCTTTCAACCAACTGCCCTACAAGAGTGAATAAGTGGCCAAAAGGCCCTGCAACGCATTTCATAAGACTCCCAGAAAGTAGTGGGTGATAAAGCATGTAGTGGCCCATCTTGTTGTTGTTGTTAGGTGCTATCAAGTCGGTATCTGACTCATAGCGACCCTCGTAGGGTTTTCAATGGCTGACTGTTTTGGGATTGCCTTGGGAGTGGATTGCCAGGCCCTTCTCCCATTTATGCGGTGCTGGGAATTGAACTCAGGACCTCAGAGACTGCAGCACAATGCTCTACCAACTGAGCTAAATCCCAGCCCCTGTAGTGGGCCATAGCAGAGATCAACTCAATATCCCATCCTGCTGGGCGTGGTGGCACATGCCTGTAATCCCAGCGATTTGGGAGGCAGAGGCAGGAGGATTGCAAGTTCGAGACCAGAGGCAGTCTACATAATTTAGGGAGACCCTGTCTCAAAAAAAGTAAAAAAAAAAAAAAAAAGGGCCTTGGGGCGCAGCTCAGTGGTCCAGCACTTGCAAAGCATACAGGTGTGAGACCCTGGGTTCAATATCCAATACTGCAAAACATAAATTAATTAATTAATTAATTAAATAACCCATCCTTGCATTGGCTCACATTCTTTCCTCTTTCACTGTCTTGTTCTCACTCCTGCTATACACTCACACTAAAGTCTTTTTCTCAGGCTCTGCTTTGGGAGAAACTTGAGCTAAATCAGACATGGGTCTTATTTCAGTTGGAAGATAGAGACATGTACGTGAAAAGCTGAAAGATCTGGTGAAGGAAGATGACGGGGTAAAGAAAGGGTCCAAATCAAAGGAAGAGTTTGAATGAAAGTCTAAAAGTGGGTGAGTACATAATCTATTACAATTATGGAAAGATCAGTGAAGGTGAAGTAGAGAAAGCAAGTTGGGGAGAACCACAAGAGAGGGGCTGGAGAGTGGGCAGGAGTTTGTATATTCTTCTTACTACAACTTTCATTGTCACTAGAAAAACATTGTTACCTCAGCCACTATACTACCTTGTTTTCCCCCTTCTTGCTCTTTGCTATATCCTTGAATTTATGGTTGTGATGCGAGCAAAACAGTGGAACTGAAGAAATCTTAGCTTGTGCCGGGCACGGTGGCGCACGCCTGTAATCCCAGTGGCTTGGGAGGTGGAGGCAGGAGAATCACAAGTTCGAGACCAGAAGCAGTCTGCATAACTTAGTGAGACCCTGTCTCAAAAAATTAAAAAAAAATTAAAAATTTAAAAAAAATTAGCGGGGGGGGGGGTGCAGCTCAGTGGTTCAGCACTTGCAGTACCACAAAAAAAAAAAAAGAAAGAAAGAAAGAAAGAAAGAAATCTTAGCTCATGTGTTGGCTCTGCCAGTGACTTAACATATTATTATTGGAAAATTTAAAAATCTCTACTTTAAAGGGATGTTGCTGTTTTTAGGTGCCATCAAGTCAGTCTGACTCATAACAACCCTATGTACAACAGAACGAAACACTACCCAACACTGTGCCATGCCCTGCACTATGTCAGTGCTTCTCTGTTTACAATGGCTGATTGTTTTGGGAGTAGGCTGCCAGGTCCTTCTCCCAAACCTATAGCATCGGGTATTCCCAGGTAGTCTCCCATTCAAGGACTAACCAGGCCCAACCCTGCTGAGCTTCTGAGATTTGATGGGATCAGATGCCAGTGTGGTACAGCTGTAGGCTTAAAGGGATGTGAGGACAATAAATATCATATATATAAATGCTCTATGTAAAATGCACAGTATTACTATTATTATTACAAGCCATGAAGCATGAGAAGTCCATGTTTTACAGATAAATGAAGTAAGAGCTAAAAGAATTAGAAAAAAAAAAAGAAAGAAAAAGATAATGCCATTAAGCCCTACCTTTGCTCAAAGCAAAATGACAGAACTAATGACAGGGGTTGGAAACAGCCATACATGATTAAGCAACTTTTCAGAGCTGAAGGAACCCTAGCCCAAAGTCACATGAAAGGAAAATTCTCTCTTCATATTGATAAATCCAGAATAGGTAATAGAACAAGAATTTTCCTCCAGAGAATTAAATGATCTATCTGTTACCAATAATATTAGAGGTGGGGTAAAATTTTAAAAATCAGCATTTATAAAGCAGTTCCCACCCATGCAGTAAGCATTAGGCAGTTGGTAATTATTACATCCAGCATGCATATCATGGTTGTGTCACTTCATTGTTAAAAGCCAGTTTTTCTAGCTTATATTTCTTTCTTTCTTTTTTTTTTTTTTTTTTTTTGGAAATTTTTAATGTACAACTTAATGTGTTTCATTCTGACATGTATTTCATTGGGACATTTCCATATATGTTTTTCATTGTATATTGCACAGATAACTTCCCCCTTACCCTTTTGTGTCCCTCCTCCCTTCTCTAGTTTATATTTCAATAGTAAAAATTAATTGTGGTCTGAAATATGATGCCAACTGGTGGCCCTAGAAGAGGCTTGTGGGAACCTAGCTGCCGCCGCCTTCTCCTCCTCCTCCTCCTCCTCCTCCTCCTCCTCCTCTCCTTC
>VMDO01029339.1:0-22748 GCA_007922755.1 Pedetes capensis | reverse complement strand
GAGGGCGCTGTTGATGGCCTAGGGGTGTGGGAGGGAGGAGGATGCAGTGCTTGGGGTGCCTATTGGAAATGGGTGGAGGGCTGTGAAGCTCCTTAGCTTCATGAAGTCGAGCTTAGGAGAAGCCAGTAAGAAAGACCCAGAAGGAGCAGCGCCCTGGGCGGGGCCCTTGGAGCCCCTGCTGTGGGAGGAGGTGGCCTGGGTCAGCTCCTAGGGGCCTCAGACTAGCTGTTGGGCCTCCAGAGACCTTGGCCAGCAGTGCCGGTGTTTTGTTGGGGTTGAGAACTGGACTGTGGTGTGTTCCAGGGAGGAGGTGCAAGTTTGAGTTCAGACTCATTTTAAGAGAAGCCAGCCAGGCATGGTGGCCGACACCTGTAATCGCAGCAACTCTAGAGGCGGAGGCAGGAAGATCGCAAGTTTGGGACCAGAGACAGTCTGCATAACTTAGCAAGACCCTGTCTCAAAAAGTAAAATAAAATAAAATAAAAGGGCTGGGGGGGTGCAGCTCAGTGGTCCAGCACTTGCAAAGCATGCAGGCACACAAGGCCCTGGGTCCAACCCCAAGTACGGGTGGGGGGGGGGATAAAAAATTTAAGAGAAGCAACAAAATGGGGGTCTGGCTGAAGGAAGGTGAGGGCCTGGGGCCTGTCTTGTGCGGAAGTTCTGGTGGGGCTGAGGGGTGGCCCACTGGAAGGGAGACTAATTACAGGGCAGGAAAGCTGCCTGGAACATTAGCTGTGTGCCCTGGTGGGGCAGCCAGCCTCCAGGGAAGCTTGACCTCCATTTGCAGTCATGTGGAGGCTCCCGGTGAGGGATGGGAGGTTGTCTCATAATGGGGGAGGCAAAGGTTTTGGTCTTGTTCTGACATTTGGTAGTGAGCTTTTCCATTGTGTCTTTGCACAAATGTAGTCAATTTGGTTCCTGTATGTTCCATCTTGTGAGTTCTATGTGTACAGTTGCCATTTATGTTGGTGAAAAAGTGTATTTGTAATGAAAAGGTCTTTGGTGGACAAAATTCTAGCATATGATCTCCAGCATCATTGCTGTCACCACGGTCATATTTTCCAACTACTGAGCCTTCTTTGTTCCCAACTTTTGCATTCTAGTCACCAGTAATTATCAGTACATCCTGATTGCATGTTTGATCTGTTTCAGATTACCAGTCCATTTTAGCTCACTGGTGCCTAGAATATCAATGTTTATGTGCTCCATTTCCCTTTTGATGATTTCTAATTTTCCTAGATTCATACTACATATATTCCACATTCCAATTGTTAATGGATGTTTAGAGTTCCTCCTCATTTGGAGTCATGCCACATCAGCAAATGGACAGCTATAGGGCTTTACTCCATTCTAGTCATTAAAGTAGACTCTACTTGGGGAGGCAACTCTTCCCAGTTGTCTTTTGGGTGCCTTCCAACCTGGAGGGCTCATTTTCCAACACTATATGTGACAGTGTTTCTGTGCTATTCGTAGGGTTGTCAATGGATAATTATTTTGGGAATGGGCTGCCAGGTCCTACTCCTCACTCTTAGTCTGGAAGCTCAGCTGAAACCTGTCCACTATGGGTGACCCTGCTAGTATCTGTAGTACTGGTAACACAGCTTTCAGCATCATGGCAACATTCAAGGCCCCACAGTACAGCAAACTGACAGACATGAGGTTAGAACAAATGTACAAGAGCCAAGGTATGACCTTGAGTATATCCCACCTGAGTTCAGAGACTACTTCAAGAAGAGGTTTAATGCATTAGACATAAATGATAGGAGACCAGAAGAGTTGTGGCATGACATAAAAGATATCATTAAAGAAGAAAGCAAAAAGTTATTTAAAAAGACAAGAAAAAAAGAAACACCAAATTGCATGTCAAAAGAGACACTGGACCTTACCCTTGGATGTTGAGCACCTAAGGTAAAAGGAAGACGTGATGAAGTTAAGGAACTAAACCTAAGATTTCAGAAGGCAGCTCGAGAAGACAAAAACAAATATTATAATGACATGTGCAAAGAGCTGGAGGCAGAAAACCAAAAGGGAAGAACACACTCTGTGTTTCTCAAGCTTAAGGAAGTGAAGAAAAAATTCAAGCCTTGAGTGGCAATAGTGAAAGATTCTACAGGGAAAATATTAAATGATTCAGGAAACATCAAAAGAAGATGGGAAGAATACACAGAGTCACTATACAAAAAAGAATTGGTAGATGACCAACCATTTGAAGAGGTTGCATATGAAGAGGAACCAATGGTATTGAAGGGTGAAATGGAAGCCACTTTGAAAGAACTGGTGAAACACAAGGCTGCAGGGATTGATGGAATACCAATAGAGATGCTTCAACAAACAGATGCAGCACTGGAGGTGTCAACATGTTTATACCAACAGATTTGGAAAACAGCTACCTAGCCAACTGACTGGAAGACATCCATATTTCTGTCTATTCCCCAAAAAGGGACTCCAACTGAATGTGGAAACTATTGGACAATATCGTTAGTATCACACACAAGCAAAATTTTAATAAAGATCACTCAAAAGCGACTGCAACAGTGTATATATGGGGAATTACTGGAAAATCAAGTGGGATTCAGAAGAGGGTGGGTAACCAGGAACATCATTGCTGATGTCAGGTGGATATTAGCTGAAAGCAGAGAATATCAGGAAGATGTCTATCTATGTTTTATTGACTATGCAAAGGCATTTGATTGTGTGGATCATAACAAATTATGGATAACGCTTCAGAAAATGGGAATACCAGAGCACCTAATTTTACTCATGAGGGCTCTGTACATGAACCAGGAGGCAGTTGTTTGAATAGAACAAGGAAACACTTCCTGGTTTAAAGTTGAGAAAGGTGTGCATTAGAGCTGTATACCTTCACCATATTTCTTCAATTTATATGCTGAGCAAATAATCCGAGAAGCTGGACTTTATGAGGAAGAATGCAGCATCAGGATTGGAGGAAGACTCTACCAACCTGTGTTATGCAGATGACACAACTCTGCTTGCTGAAAATGAAGAGGATTTAAACCATTTACTGATGAAGATGAAAGATCATGGCCTTGTGCCAGGCACAGTAGCTCACGCCTGTAATCCCAGCGGCTCAGGAGGTGGAGGCAGGAGAATCGCAAGTTCGAGACCAAAGGCAGTCTGTGTAACTTACCGAGACCCTGTCTCAAAAAGTAAAAAAATGGGGTGGGGGTGCAGTTCAGTGGTCTGGCAGAGCATGCAGGCATGAGGCCCTGGGTTCAACCCGCAGTACCACAAAAAAAAAAAAAAAGATCATGGCCTTCAGGATGGGTTGCAACTAAACATCATCAAAACAAGAATCCTTACGACTGGGTCAGAATGTAACCACCATAAATCGAGAAAAGATTGAGGTTGTTTAATATTTTGCTTTGCTTGGCTCTATAATCAACACCCATGGAAGGAGCAGTCAAGAAATCAAAAGACGCATTGCTCTGGGAAAAGCTGTGGCAAAAGATCTGTTTAGAATATTGAAAAGTAAAGATGTCACATTGAAGGCAAAGGTGCGCCTGACTCATGCCATGGTATTTTCAGTTGCATCATATGGTTGTGAAAGCTGCACATTGAGCAAGAGAGACAGGAAAAAATTGATGCTTTTGAATTATGGTGCTGGAGACAAATATTGAACATACCATGGACTGCCAAAAGAACCAACAGATCTGTCCTAGAAGTGCAACCAGAGTGCTCCTTGGAAGCAAGGATGGCTAGACTGCGTCTTAGGTATTTTAGACATGTAGTCAGGAGAGACCAATCCCTGGAGAAAGACATCATATTTGTGAGAGTGGCAGGTCAACGAAAAAAAGGAAATCCCTCCACCAGATGGATTGGCACAGTGTCTGTAACCACGGGCTTAAACATAAATAAGATCATGTGCCTGGGACAGAATCGAGAAGTGTTTTGATTTGCTATACATAGGGTCATTATGAGTCAGACTAAATGGCACTTAACAACAACAACAACATACACTATTGGTGCAAATATAAAATGGTGCAGCTGTTTTGGAACACAGCCCCAAAGGTAGGAGAAAGGAAGTCACTGGCAGCATGTCCTTGGGGCTACAGCTCATGTTTCCTGGCTGCCACAACCCACACTGCTCTGTCAACAAGGCCCTCCCCACCACAATGGACCAACACCTCTAACACCATGAGTCTAAATAAATAGTTCAAATATAAAGTCAGAGGCTAACTCACCATAAACACACACATGGGTGCACAGTAAATAAATATTTCACACCACATGCAAAGCAGATATCCATCTCAAACAATGCACATATAAAGCATGAGATGTTTGCTCCCCACCATACATACCAGAAAGGGAGATGTGCATTTTGTCTTATAAACAAACTGTGCGTGCACCCATAAGTGAATGAATATCCCTCTATATCCACAAAAATACCCACTTCCAATATATTATAGGAAAACTTGGTAATTATGCTGTAACACACAGAAAAATATTATGTCATATTATATACAAAATCACTAGAGACTGATTTTACATCTGATAAGAAAAAGAAATTAGACACCTGTCTCGCACCTCATACAACTAAACTAGACACCCAGGTCACACCTCCCTCACACATACACACAGTAGGCTCTTATGTTCCATCCACCACCCTGGCTAACAGATACATCATGCCATGCCCCCAGAGCTAGCTCAAACAAGATCCCATTGAGAGGCAACTCTCCATGAGCACCTGTGTCTCCTCACAGCCCTTGTCCTCATGCAGGGCAATTTTGTTCCAATTGGAAATGTCCATCTAGGACACTCTGGGACAGTGGTGCTGAGAAGCCACCCTCCTGGAGATATCCAAGGCTGAAAGGAAAGATGATCCTTCCCCTCCCTGGAAAAGGGTGATGTACAACCCATGGCAGAAATCAGGATTCTGTCTGCAAGGGAGGTGGGAAGTCACTGGAAGGAAGACTTTCCTAACTGCAGGCCTCCCTGAGATGAACCCTGATGCACATGCGTGGGCCATCTGCACCACTGTGTGGAAACTGAGGAGCTGCCATAAGATTGGCTGCTGCCTCTGCCCCGAGCACCCAGGACTCTCATGTGGCCTGTTACACACGTGAAACTGTGGCACACCAGCCAAGCTTTCGAGCAGAGCAAAACCCAAACCCCTTTGAACTTCTGACTTCTTGTGTACTCATTTCACAGCACACACATCCATGGACTCACAAAAGTCAGATGCCCGTTTTGTCCCAGCAAACAAAAATGGATAAGCATTTCATACCCCATATGTACACAAATATGCATATATGTGACCCATGTCACGCCATATGCACAAAAATAAAATATCCGTCTTATACCTCACACCAAAACCTACATAGCCTTACATAATACATGAACACAAATTAGGTACTAGTCTCATTCCAGATACATGCACAGCACAGATGAACATCAGACCCTACACAAAAACTGGTCATAGGGTCTGGGATGGTAAAGCATTTGTCTGGCATGTTCAAGACCTTGTGTTCAATCCCCAGCACAAAAAAAAAAAAAAAAAGATACACACACAGTCCTGCCTCAGACCATACACGTAGGGAAAATTGCCTATCTCACCCTCTACACACGGAGAAAACCAGGGCCTCTACCCCTTCAAGGAGCAGAGAACAGGTCTGAGAGGAGGGCAGATAGGACCTTGCAGTCCTGGAGAGCTGGGTGGTGTGCAGGCTACAATCCACTTTGGGGCTTATGTGAGCCATGAGGCTGGATGGGTAGGGGTCGAGGAGGACATCAGGGGGACCTCTCTGTGGGGAGCAACGAGAGCCCAGGCAGAGCCCTCCCTGTTAAGTAAAGAACCAGCCCACAGGCCAGGGCAAGTTTGTGAACTGGTTTCCATTGCTCAATCCCTTCGGCATCCAGGAGGACAAAGTCACATGATCCTTTCTGAGCCAGCCTGAGAGTCCCTGTCCTGATGTGTGACTCCACCCTGCAGGAGGCGGTATCTTGTGTGGGCCTCCAGCCCCTAGGCCCTGGAGGATGAGCAAGGGACAGGTGAATCACAAGGCGGATGAGGGAGGCGGGCATGGTGCTAGGACTGGACAGGTCTGGGAGGCTCTGCACAACTGCACATGGGGCATGGGTGCCTGCAGAGGACACGCCTGCATCCAGCTGTGGGGTGGCCCCAGCAGAGGGCCATCTCCCCAGTTTTCCCCGGACTCTGCCAGCCAGTTCTTACCCCAGGCATTTAGGATGGAGCAGATAAACACCAAGTAAACGAACAGGGGGGCCCTGCCCCTCTTACTGCCGGAGGTGTCATCCCTGGAATTATCCCTGGAAAGGGCTCTTTGACACTCTGTTGTGGCAAAGCAGCGCTCAATTGATTAATTTTGAACGCTGTTAAGTGAAGACAAATTAACCTGAGGAGCCTCACTTAGTGGTAGTTTGGACTGCTGGCAGAAGTCTGCATTTGGTTTTTAAAAAAGAAAAGGCCATTTAACACAATTAGCCATAACTGGGGGCTGAATGTTAAACCAGCCTTAAAGATCATTTCCAAGAAGACTCCAGGTAGCCTTGAGGTCACCAAGAACACCTCCAACATGTGGCCATCCCAAAGGTGTGTGGACGCACTCTGCTGAGGAGGACACATCCACGCACAGAACTATACCTGGACTCAAAACGCAAGCAGCAACACGCTTGTGTTAAAGATTCTTGCTGAGATTTAAGCAACATGGTGATACTGAATGTCAGAGTGGAAAAGTCAGTATTTCCAAATTCCACATTACGGGATTTCTTGGAATTAAACGCCCTATTTTAGCTGGGTGTGGTGGCACACTCCTGTAATCAATCCCATTTTCTGGGGGGCTGAGGCAGGAAGATCATGAGTTCCAGGCCAGACTGAGCTACACAGTGAGACCTTGTGTCAAAAGCAAACACAACAAAAGCAAATAAACTCCCTATTTTGAGATAATTAGAGAGTCACATGCAGCAGTAGGAAATAATACAGAGATGCTCTGTGCCCTCTGCCAGCTTCTCCCAAGGCGGCATCTGGCAGAACACAGCACGGCCATCGCAGCACCATCTGCCTCTCCCACTTAGCTTCTCCAGTTTTGTTCCTGTTCCTTTGTGTGTACGGCTGGACTTGGCTTTGCATGGCTGTATCCCACGTGTAGCTCATGTACCCATGGCCACAGTCCAGGTGCAGGATATCGCCAACACCACAAGGAAACTCCCGCTGCGTCATCATAGCTCCCTGGCCTCCTGCCCTTCCCAACCCTGGCAACCACTAATCTGTTCTCCAAAGTTTTGTCTTTTCAAAAAGGTCACATAAATGCAAAGTTAGTCCGTTTGTGGTTACTATAATGAAATGCCTGTGGCTGGTTAACTTTATAAGAAAAGAGTTTTGTTTGGCTCACAGTTCCGGAGATTCAGGGCTTGGTGCAGCATCACCTGTTGAGGACCACATGGTATCTGCATCACAATGGAGAGCGTGGCAGAGGGAGGTAGGAAGCCAGGGTGAGGAGGGGTGCAAACTTGCTCTTTTTATGACAATCTTCTCTTGAGAACTAACTTAGGGGCTTCGAGAGAATTACAGAACTACAGTGATCTCTTCCAAGGGTGGCACCGTAAACCACCCGAAGGCTCTCACTACCCCTATCTCTTAAGAGTCCCTCCTTGCAAACACCAGGCCAAGGACTAATCTTCCACACTGAGGACCACACCTCCCCCTCATGTCCAGCACAGTCACTTCCAGCACAGGACCCCTTGAGGGGCACGCACAAACCTTCTCTGACCACAGCAAATGGAATCTAATAGTAACTAACCTTTGGGATTGGCTTTATTTTTCACTCTACATAATTATCTGGAGATTCATCTATGGTGTTGCCCGTATTAACCGCTCATTCCCGCTGAGTAATATTCCATGGCATAGATGAATTGCAGTTTGCTTAACCATTCACTGACTAAAGGACATCTGGGTGTTTCCAGGTTTTGACTATCACAAGCAAAGCTGCTACAGGTTTTTGTGTGAGCATAAGTTTTTAATTCTCAGGGATAAATGACCAAGACTGCAACTGCTGGGCTAATGATAAGTGGATGCTTAGTTTTATGAGAAACCGGATCTGTGTTTCCCACAACCTTGATAGTGTTGTCACTGTTTTTATTTCAGCCATTCTGAAAGGTGTGTGGCCATACTCCTCTGGGTTTTAATTTGCATTTCCTAGTGGCTAAAGAATGTAATGGGTCAGCCCTATTTGTTGTTTATCCTCTTGTGTGATACAGCCTCCCACTGTCCGGAGCAGTAGCACGTGCCTGTAATGCTAGCAGCTCCGGAGGCACAGGGAGGACAATCACAGTCTTGAGGCCAGAGGCAGGCTGCGTAACACAGCGAGACGTCGACTCAGAATTTAAAAATGGGATGGGGGTACAACCCAGTGGTAGAGCGCTTGCAAAGTATGTGCCAGGGTCTAGATTCAACCCCCAAGTACCGCAAAACAACAACAACAAAAGCCTCCTATGTCTTTTGCTCATTTCCTAATTTCTTTCTTTTTTTAGCTGTGGAATTGTACATCCTACATAGCAACTCTTTGTTGGATGTGTGACTTGCAAATATTTTCTACCAGTCTCTGTGTACAAAAACCTTTTGCTAGGGATTGCATTGAACCTACAGGTCAACTGAGGGACAACTGACATCACTGTGCCGAGTTTTCCTGTGCATACACACAGTATGTCTTTCCACTTATTTAGGTCTTTGTTGATTTCTTTCATCAGGGTTGTATATTTTTTGGCATACAAGTGCCACACTTCTTTTGCTCAGTTTATAACTGAGTATTTAATTTTCTTCGAAATGATTATAAATGTAAATGTCTTTAATTCTGGTTTTTACATGTTCCATGTTGGTACCCCCATATGTCTGTCAGCTCGTTGTACTATGGGGGATTGTGTGTTACTGTGATGTTGAAAGCTGTGCCACTGGTGTTTCAGATACCAGCAGGGCCACCTACAGTGGACAGTTTTCAGCTGAACTTCCAGACTAAGACAGATCAGGGACAAGGACAGCCCACTCCCAAAGCAATTAGCCACTGAAAAGCCTATGAACAGCAGAGAAACACTGTCAGATATAGTTCTGGAAAATGAGTCCTACAGGCTGGAAGTCATTCAAGGAATGACTGGGGAAGAGTTGCCTCCTCAAAGTAGAGTTGACCTTATGCTGGGCTCATTGTAATCCCAGTGGTTCAGGAGGCGGAGGCAGGAGGATCGCAAGTTCAAGACCAGAGGCAGTCTGTGTAACTTAGTGAGACCCTGTCTCAAAAAGTAAAAAAATGGGCTGGGGGCGCAGCTCAGTGGTCCAGCACTTGCAGAGCATGCAGGCGCGAGGCTCTGGGTTCAACCCCCAGTACCACAAAAAAAAATAAAAAAAAAAAGAGTTGACCTTAATGATGGAAATGGAGTAAAGCCCCTGGGACCTCCAGTTGCGTTTGTAGCACGAGTCAGAACAAGAAATGCAGTGACTGCAACATTGGGCTCAAACATAAGAAAGATCATGTGCACGGCATAGCGTTGGGTAGCGTTTCATTCTGTTGTACATTGAGTTTTTATGAGTTGGACCTGACTTGATTGTGCCAACAACAATAACAACAACATGTTGGTGCAGTTTATAGAAGTGCGTAGTTGGTTGCTGTGTGATGATGTTGCATGCTGTAACCTCGCCACACTCAACCTGGTCAACCCAAGAATCTTGAGGGGGTGGGAGGAGGAGCCTGTCAGAGACGTCATCATGCAGGAAGCAGCTTCTGATTGCCCTGACAGGCTCAGCCACTACCCAGGCCTGCAGCTGGTGACTGGCAGGGATCCACCTGAGCCAAGTCTCTCTTAAGTGAAGCCTGTGCTACCATCTCCCCATCTATTGGGTGGAGTGGGGGGACATCAAAGTCCCCGGCCCAAGGACAGTGCCAGGCCAGGGAGGAAGGCCGTGAGGAGCCAGGTCCTCAGGGAAGGGGTTGCAAACGGTGCGGTGAGGGCAGGCAAGGGGTAGGAGGAGGAGGACAGAGGAGATGGAGGAAACGGAGGCTGGGGGATGGCAGAGGAGATGAGGGGCAGGACTGTGGGGTGCATCAGGGGTCTCGGAGTGGAACTGCCCTTTTGGGGACACCCACGGATGAGGCTTATTTTCTTTTTATTGGACAAGACTTCACCCCCCGATGGGTGCCTCTGTCTCCCACACCCACAGCCCCCCTAAGAACACATCAAAGGCTGCACCTGCACCAGGAGCTTCAGACAGGAGTGGCTGACGGTGGGACCCTCCTGTGTGGAAGGCAAAGAGCAGGAGTAACGGTGGGGGCCAGACATGCGTGTGTTTGAGGGACAGACAGAGTCCTCCTGGGGGGGGGCGGGACATCCAGCTCTTACCTCTGACCAGGCCAGCTGCACCCCACCGTGCCCTGCCTGCCCCGGGATCCTCCAGAGCCAGTTAGTTAGGTGCAAGCCCAGGGGCAGGTGACCTCGGCCCTCCCACAGCAAGCCTCTCCCTCCTAGGCAGACAGGAAGGAGCCTGCCTGCTCTGCCCAGCTGTTTCTCAGACGTCAGGGCAGATGCCCCTGCCTTGCCCTACCCCACCCCCCAGGGTCAAGCCTTCTTTTCCAGCCTGGCCTCTGGCCTCTCCCTATCACTTCTTTGTTGTTGGTGGTGGTGGTGGTGGTAGGTGCCGTCAAGTCGTGTCCGACTCATAGCGACCCTCATAGGGTTTTCAATGGCTGACTGTTTCGGGATTGCCTTGGGAGTGAATTGCCAAGGCAATTGTCCCTCTCCCATTTTTATGGTGCTGGGAATCAAACTCGGGACCTCAGAGACTGCAGAACAGCGCTCTACCAACTGAGCTAACTCCCAGCCCAGTATCATTTCTTTGGACCTCAGGAATTTAGGAGGCCTTTCAGGAACCGTAGACTTTGCTGGGGTAGAGTGACTTCAGGCCCCCTCTCCTGCACCCAACTCCCGTGGGTGCATCCACGAGGGCGCCACGCAGCCTGACTAAATTGGCCCCTGCGGGACAGGACTTCCACCCTGGCCGCTGGCAAGGGAGGCGGAGGCCGGTCCAACTCCACCTGCCAACTCCTCCTACACCCCACACTTCGCCCTGACCTCAGTCCCTGTTGCCCCGCCTGTCCCGCCCCGCCAGCGTCCTGCCCACACCCAGCTTTGCGCGCTTAAACATGCGAAGGACCGGCGGCTGGCGGGCGATGGTAGGGATGGCGGGGGACACTCCGGATGCCCTCGGGGATGGGCCAGGGACCGCGGAGGATGGGCCAAGGACAGCGGGTGCTGCCGGGGACCTGCCGAGAACAGCGGAGGACGCGCCGGGACGCCCCCGCACCTACGCGCGCCGCTGGGTCTTCCTGCTGGTGGTCAGCCTGCTGAGCTTCTCCAACGCCACGGTACGCGGCGCGCGTGGGCGCGGGGGCGTCCCCTGGCCTAGGCCCGGCGTGTCTGGAGCTGCGGGAACTTAGGACCCGGCGCCTTCTCTTGGACAGAGCTGGCGCCAGGAAGAATGGGCAAATGTCTGCGGGGTCCCAGGGCACAGGCGGGCTGGTGACTTGGGGGATCAGCCAGGGGCGCGTCTGCAGCTTCAGGGCCCCAGTCCCATGACCTCCCACTTCCCAGACTCCTCCCAGTCGCTGCAGCCAGAGGCTCCCAGTTCCCCTTTCTACCCCCTCCTCAGGACACCTTCCTCCACCCCGGGGTGACCCTTCTTCCACCGCCCCCAGAACCAGGTCACCCTGTGTTCCTCGGCCAGGTCCCAGGCACCTTGTTGCACCCGGCGGCTCGACCCCAGAAAAATACTCTAAGACACAAACAAACGGGTCCGGAGCAGAAAAGTTTATTTAGACTGGCCAGCCGGCTACTTTCAGTCCCGGGAGTGGACTTTCAGAAAGCGGCATCGAGTCACAGTCCTTAGGGCTTCACAGGGTAGGGGAGGAGAGGCAGAATTACAGGAGCAGAAACTTTCTTAGGGTGAAAGGGTGGGGGTACAAAGTACAAAGGAAGTCTGCGTTTCCCAGAGTTTAACCCTTTGCAGGAATTCTCTGAATTTGACCTTTTACCAAGTTATCTAGCGACCGTTTACAAAGTTGTGGCAAACAAATGTTGTGGCAAAGTGCCACAACATTTTTCTTAATTCAGCTCTCCCGCGGGCCCAGCCATCTCATGACACACTTGCCCTTATCAGCTTCTACTGAGGGCTAGTTTCGAGGAACCGGAGTGATTTTTTTTTTTTTTTTTTTTTTGGTGGTATTGGGGTTTGGACCCAGGGCCTCGCGCCTGCATGCTCTGCAATTGCTGGACCACTGGGCTGCACCCCCAGCCCATTTTGTTTTTACTTTTTGAGACAGGGTCTCGCTAAGTTATGTAGACTGGCTCTGGTCTTGAACTTGCGATCCTCCTGCCTCTTCCTCCCGAGCCGCTGATATTACAGGCGTGCGCCACCGCACCCGGTGTGAACCAGGGTGATTCTGAAGTGACCTGGGCCTGCTATCACACCTGAGCTCACCTGAATGGAGGGAGGCTTGGAGCCTGCCTTCCACCAGCTGCCTCTCCAGGTGACTGTGTGGAGTCAGGCTGCAGTGGGGGCTCCCAGGATGTGGCCACCTCCATGTCATCGCCCTGGTGCTGCTGCCTGTCCCCCTGGTGCATGAGCAACCCACGTGGGATTGGGGTGGGGGGGAGCGTCCAGGCAAGGTACCTGTAGCTGCACTTCATCTGAAGTCCATGGGCCGACCCCCGGGGCCTCCTCTCCTTCCCTGCTGGGCTGCCTGTGTAGAGCCAGCCCTGAGGTCCCCCGGCTGCAGTGATTGCCGAAACCTCTCTGCTGGTAGCTGCCTGGGCAAGCCACACTGGTTGCTGTGGCTTGGCTCCGATTCCAGGTGCAGGATCCCCCGGGGATGCACACAGGGGTCGCCCTTGGCCCTGAGCTGCTTCCCTGGGTCTGGGGTGTTGCTGGGACTCAGAAAGCAGCATGGACTCAGTGCTTAGGGGCTTCATAGGGGAGGGGAGGAGAAGCAGAATGACAGAAGCAGAAACTTTTTTACAGTAAAAGGGTGGTTGTGTCCTGCTGTCCTGGCGGAACAAACGAGAATCTGACTCCCACACCCAGACCTACCCCGATCCCGCTGTGAGCAGCGGGCTCTCGTTTATTGGCTGGAGTCCCCAGGGCTTTCACTCACTTGCCTGCGGCTGGTGACCAGGCCTCTGTGTGAGGCTGGGAACAGCCCAGCATTCTCTGTTGGCCTCTGCCCAGAGGGATAGGAGAGGCAGAGCCCGGGCAAGGCTAGAAGCTGGGTGAGGGTGTCCCTGTGCAGCTGCAGAGCCGGACAGCTGCCTTCCCCACATCTGTTGCCTTGAGCACCCTAGACCCATCTCTGCTCCCACCCAGCCATGAGCCACAGCTCCGAGAAGGACAGATGTGCACTCTGGTGGGGGGTGGGCTCTGGGCTTGGCAGAGCAGCCTCTCTAAACACGCACCTCACCTCCTGTTGGCTGAGTGAGGCCGGTGGGCCTGCGTGGGGCGCCTTCTGAGATCTGTTCCTTGCACTGTCCTGGGAAGAAAGGAAGACGCATCTGTTGGCCAAGCTTGCCGTCATGTGAGGCTTTGAGGTTGAGGAGCCCGGATCTCGCTGCTCAGTCGCCAGCGGTGTGGCCTGGAGCCCTGTCTTCCTCAGGGGTGGATTAATCAGGAACTTTGACACATGACTCACCCTCGTCTTTGATCTGTGCACCCATCACCCTCCCTCCTCCTGTACCAAGCCTGAGTGACTCCTCCTGGCCCCTCACCTCTTCCAGAAAGCCTTCCCTGGGGCCCAGCATGCAGTATGCTGTGTGCGGAGGGGTGTGGGATGACTCCTAGCATTTGGTGAATATACCATGGACTGTCAAAAGAACCAACAGATCTGTCCTAGAAGAGGTGCAACCAGAGTTCTCTTTGGAAGCAAGAATGGCCAGACTGCGTCTTACATATTTTGGACATGTACTCAGGAGAGATCAATCCCTGGAGAAGGACATCATGTTTGGGAGAGTGGCAGGTCAACGCAAAAGAGGAAAACCCTCCACCAGATGGACTGACAATTGACACAGTGTCTGCAACAATGGGCTTAAACATCAATAAGATCGTTTGCCTGGCACAGAATCGGCAAGTGTTTCGATCTGCTGTAATAGGGTCGCTATGAGTCGGACTCGACTTGATGGCACCTAACGACAACAACAACAAGGCTAGAGAGTGTCCCTTGCTCATGGATGGCCTCACCTGCCCAAGCATCTGCATCTCCGTCAGGGTGGGGCCTGCCCACAGTCCAGGTGTTTCCATCTGAGGCTCCATCATGGAGTTTGCAGACAGGCAGAAGTGCCGTTGACTGCCCTACCCAAAACATACTGGGCTCTGAGCTCTGCTGTCCCTTTGACTGTCTTTGTTTCTGCTGAGCCTCTGCCAGTACAACTGATGGCTCCCTTGGTGCTCTGTCTTTGTCCATCTGGACACCTGGCAAGGAGTCTCCACTGTACACTGAGCCTCGCTGAGCCTCCTACTGGCCTGTCTCTGCACATTGCTTGCCCATGAGACTGGGGACCAGGGCCACCCCCTCCCTTCATCCTGATGCCTTCCTCCACCACGTCCCCTGCTCCAGTACTGCATTCAGCTGACCCTGCCCTCAAGGGTTCTGGCCTTGCAGCTGTTCCCTAACCATAGCTGAGCCTTGCCTGCCTGCCGGCTCCTTCCTGCTCCCAGATGGTGGACGCTGCTCCTGCTGACCACCCCTGCTGACCTTGGAGGGTCAGGCCAGTTCCAGTGGGTCTCATGGCTGCAGTGCTGGCCAGGTTGTTGGCCTCTGACTCTGCCTCTGAGCCAGTCAGCTGCTAGGCAGGCTGTGCAGCCCCACCAGTGCCCTCCTGGGGGGCAACAGAGTGAGGGCGGTCTCTGGCAGGAGGACCCAGAGCTCGTGTTAGGCGGGGTCCTTTTGGCCCTCACAGGCGCCTGCTCCTGCTCCTGCTCCTCTCTCAGGTGGCCACGTGGGGGCCAGACGGGTGGTATTCGTGGCCCCTGCTGACGCCCACGTGTCCCACAGCTGTGGCTCAGCTTCACGCCCGTGGCAGACACCATCACCCAGTACTTCTTGCTGTCCATGGAGCAGGTCAACTGGCTGTCGCTGATCTACCTTGTGGTGTCCATCCCCTTCGGCATGGCGGCCATCTGGGTCCTGGACTCCATCGGGCTCCATGGGGCCGTGAGTCAGACCCCACCTGCCCTCTGGGATGCTTGGGGACCACTGTGTTTTGGTGTGGGAGCTATGGCTTCCTCATATCAGGGTCCCCTGGCCCTGCTGGCTGGGCCGCATGGGCAAAGCTGCAGGGCTGTGGGGTGGCTCGAATTTGGGGTGTCCCTGGGGGTCAGAAGCCAGCAGCCTTCGCCCTGTGGCATCCGATCCTGTCAAATCTCGGAAGCTAAGCAGGGTCAGGCCTGGTCAGTACTTGGATAGAAGACCACTTGGGAACACCAGGTGCTGCAGGCTTGGGAGATGGACTTGGCAACCCACTCCCAAAAATCAATTGGCCATTGAAAACCCTATGAACAGCAGAGAAGCACTGACAATAGTGTTTCACCTGTTGAACGTAGGGTCGCTTTGAGTCAGATACCGACTTGATGGCACCTAACAACAACAAATAACTGGGGGAAGAGGGATGGGCATATGGGGTTATGGAGTGGGGACTGTGGGCTGGCCAGTAGCCTTGTGACCATCCCCACAGACCGTCCTGGGTGCATGGCTGAACTTCGTTGGAAGTGTGCTCCGGGCCCTGCCCTGCTTGGCGGTCACAATCCCCAATCCGTTTGCCTTCTTCATGGGAGGCCAGAGTCTCTGTGCCCTGGCCCAGACCCTGGTCATCTTCTCTCCGACCAAGCTGGCCGCCCTGTGGTTCCCAGAGCACCAGCGAGTTCTGGCCAATATGATCGCCACCATGTGTGAGTTCTGGAGTTAGGCCTCTGCTGCCATGGCCTAGGTCGAGGTCAGGGCACTGGGGCCAGGAGGGCTTCCCCCCGGGGCTAGGGGGAGGCCTGCACCCCTGGCTGATGTGGCCCTCTCTCCTTCTCTCACCCAGCAAACCCCCTGGGCATCCTTGCAGCCAATGTGCTGTCTCCTGCCCTGGTCAAGAAGGCAGAGGACATCCCTGTGATGGTGAGGGCTCGTGAGGTGCACGTGTGTGTGGTGCGCGCCTATGCACGTGTGGTGTGTATATGGGGTGTGTGCGTTGCGAGGGCACATGGACACCTGTGTACTGCACCTGATGGTACCATGTGCCCAGATACGCTGGCAGGTCCTGCTGCCTACTTGCTGTGAGGTTGGCTGTTGAGGGATGAGATTGGAGCCTGGGGTAGTTGGGCCAACTTTATTTATCAAGAAGGGAGTAATTCTGGAGCAATGTTCTGAAAACTGGAATCTGGCTGGGCGCGGTGGTACACGCCTGTAATCTCAGTGGCTTAGGAGATGGAGGCAGGAGGATCACAAGTTCAAGACCAGAGGCAGTCTGCATAATTTAGCAAGACACTGTCTCAAAAAAAAAAAGTAAAAATATGGGCTGAGGGTGCAGCTCAGTGGTCCAACACTTGTAAAGGATGCAAGTGTGAGGCCCTGGGTTCAACCCCTAGTACCGCAAAAAAACAAAAACAAACAAACAAAAAACAACCCTGGAATGTGCATGAAGCCCCCTGGAGCAGGTGAGGGTGCAGGGAGCAGCCCACCACAGGCCCTGGCTTCCTGACTCTCTGGAGAGGGCAGGAGGACGTGGACCGAGAGCAGGGTGCTGTGCGTGGGGGCAGACGTGGGTGCATGTGGCCTCGAGACACCCACGCCCCTCCTCAGCTTGGCACCTACATCGCCCCTGCTGCCCTTGCCTGCCTGCTGGCCACCGCCTGCCTGAGGGAGAGCGTGCCCCCGACGCCGCCCTCTGCCGGGGCCGCCAGCTCTACCTTGGAGAAGTTCCTCCCGGGGCTCAAGCAGGTGGGTGCCGCGGACCCTGGGGCGGGGAAGCTACGGCCGGAAGCCCACGCGGGCCCTGGGCTGAGCAGCACCTCCCCCCAGCTCGTGCTACGTCGTCCTGGCCGTGTGCTTCGGAGGCGGCATCGGCATCTTCTCCTGCTTCTCTGCCCTCCTGGAGCAGATCTTCTGTGCCAGCGGCTATTCCAACGTGAGCACCGTGGAGAGCCCAGCCTCTGCCAGGGTCACCAGCTGTCCCCCGAGGGCTCAGCTCCACCCCTGACGGGGACGGGGTCACTGACCTCCTGGACACAGGGGTGGCTGTGGCTGGTTAGGTGTCCTGAGTTGTACCCTCTGCGCTCCTGCTCAGGGCTGGCAGGGGTTATACCTCTGCCCAGGGCACAGGCACTGAGGGCCTGTGGGGTGTGTGGCAATAGGCTCTTCCCCTTACTGGGGTGCATGATGTAGGACCCCACCCTGACAGGCAGCCAGCAGCCTTGTGCAGCAGGGGCCTCTGCCACCCCCCTGGTGCCATGTGAGTCCTGAGGAGGCCTGCTGGCGTTCTGCCTCGTCATGACGCCCAGCCTCTCCCCCCTGCCTCCAGGAGTTCTCGGGCCTATGTGGGGCTCTCTTCATCATGTTTGGGATCCTGGGGGCGCTGGTTCTTGGCCTCTATGTGGATCGGACCAAGCGCTTCACCGAGGCCACCAAGATAGGTCTCTGCCTGGCCTCCCTGGCCTGCGTGGCCTTTGCCTTGGTGAGTGCCTCCTGGAGCGGAGACCGTCGGGTCGTGGGTGGAGGAGCCCTTGGGCAGGCCGGACGGCATAGTGGAGAGTTGGCCAGAGGAGGCCCCGGGGCTCTCTGGCATGGCCTGCACCGTGGAGTGGCCCTGGACAGCTGGAGGCTTCTCTGCCTACACCTGTGGCAGCTGAGTCCAGGAGCTCGGGGTGGGGGTGGGGGTGGGCATCTGCCACCCGTGGGCCCCCCTGCCACCTTGCTGTGCCCAGGTGTCCCGGCTGCGGGGACAGACCCTTGCACTGGCTGCCATCTGCTCCCTGCTTGGGCTGTTCGGCTTCTCCGTGGCTCCCGTGGCCATGGAGCTGGCGGTGGAGTGCTCCTTCCCCGTGGGTGAGGGGGCTGCTGCAGGCCTGGTCTTCATCCTGGGGTGAGTGTCCCTCTGCCCCGGCACCTTCCCCAGGGCCCGGAAGTCCTTCCTTTGCCCACCCAGGGTGTGTGGCCCAGGCTCTTGTTCCATGAAGCAAGGAACCTGCCTGGTCTGGCCAAGGCAGAGCACGTACTGAGCACCTGCTGCGTGCAGGCCTGGGCCAGCTGCTGGGGCCTGGGTGTGCTTGGGGTTGGACACTGCCCTTGGAACAACGGGAGGCAGCGTCGATGCTGGCCCCTCCCAAGGTGGAGCCGTGGGCGCGGGCAGTGCCGTGGCCCAAGCTGAGGGCCTGTGCGTGCAGGCAGGCAGAGGGCGTTCTCATCATGGTGCTGGTGACGGCACTGACGGTGCGACGGGCAGGGCCGTCCTTCTCCACCTGCCAGCAGGGCGAGGATGCACTGGACTGGACGGGTAAGCCAGGCGCTGGGCCCCAGAGAGCAGAAGCCGGAAGGGCACCAGCATAGGAGGCCTTACCCAGTCAGGGACAGCCCGAGAGCCCCTCCTTGGGCCTGGCTCTTGTTGCCCTCGTTCTCCCTGGGCACCATGGGTAGGCAGGGTGGGGTCAGACATGTCTCTGAGGTCCCAAAACCTGTGGCAAAAGCCCTCAGCCTCAGCAGCACCACCTGGGTGTTTCAGCCTCAGGACCCTACGGAAGCTGTCGCAAAACCCAGGGACAGGGAAGGGGAAGCAGAGACTGGGGCAGAGAGGGAGACAGGGACCGAGAGAGGCAAGAGGAGAGCAGGGAAGCTCAGGGATGGGGGAACGCAGAGGTCTGAATGGCAGGGCTGCACACCATGTCCCACGCCCCATGCCAGTGGCCTCAGAGCCCACAGCTCTTGGGACCAGCGTCTCTGAACATCACTGGGGCTGCCGGGGGCTGGGAACAGGGACGGTCCTGGGCTGGGTCAGTGGAGGTGGCTGGGTCAGGACTCCCTGGGGTTTTGCCAGTGTCCACCCAAGCTTGACCAGGGGGCAGGGTTGGCTGCTTGGGCAGCTGTGGGACAAAGCTGTACTTGTCCCTCCAGCGTCCCTGCTGCTGCTGGCCGGCCTGTGCACCCTCTTCACCTGCATCCTGGTGTTCTTCTTCCACACCCCGTACCGGCGCCTGCAAGCCGAGTCTGGAGGGCCCTCTCCACCCGCGGTGTGTGCCGGGGAGCCAAGGACCACAAGCCCCACTCCAGAGCCACCCCTTGAGACTTCTGGCTTGGTCCCCCCAGCTGGGATCCTGGAGGAAGCCCCTGGCCTTGGCCCTCTTGCCCAGGAGCCCCTAGGACTCAGGGAGACTGACCAGAGATGACTTCTGCAGGAGAGGCAGGCCACGCATGGAGCCCTGATGGACTGGGGTCCTGTCACAGCCAGTGCACGGCAGGTGGCCCTTGGCCTGGGGCAGACCATGTGGTTGAGGCAAGAAGAGCTGCCGCTGTGTGGGCACTGACCAGGCAGGGTAGGCCCTGGCCAGGCCAGACGGAGGGTGATTGCCGCAGGAGGGCCAGTGCTGGGGCAGTGTGCGCTGGCAGGGCCAGCCTGGCAGAGAAGCAGGGGCTGAGGGGAGCGGCACTTGTCGAGGCCCCAAGGGCTGTAGAGCGTCATTCTGGGTGTTGTTGTTAGGAGTCCGTAGCAACCCTCAGGGTTCTCAATGGCTGACTGCTTCGAGATTGCCTTGGGAGGGGGTTGCCACGTCCTTCTCCCATTTTGCAGTGCTGGGAATCGAACTCGGGACCTCAGAGACTGCAGAGCAGCACTCTACCAACTGAGCTAAATCCCAGCCCATTCTGGGTGTAGGAGGTCCTTACTAGAAGGTTCCCGCCCCTGATACTCTCCATTCCTGGTCACCACGGGGTGGCCAGCCTCTGAGCCTGGGTCTAGGCCAGTGCAGAGGGCAGTCGGCTGGGCTGAGGGGGAGCCGAGGAAGACACTCGCAGGCAGGCTCGTGGATCCACGGTTATTGAACTGGCTGCAGCCTGAGGGGCGGAGAGGCTCACTCCTCCCTCTCCTCCCCGTGGGTGAGCACGCAGCTCAGCGCCTCGTGGTCCAGGTTGCCCGCTGCATCGATGGAGGCGAACTCCAGCATCTGGTCCACCTGGGAGCAAGCGGATTGGTCGGGGAGTCAGGGATCAGACTGGTGGGAGTGGGGAGCCAAAGGACCCCAGGTGGAGTCTACAGTGAATTACAGAAGCCTAACTCCTGCTAGCTCTGCTTCTAGTGTCTGCAAGGAGGGATGGGCGGGGCTAGGGGCGGGGCTAGGGAGGCGGGGCTGGGCGGAGCCAGGGCCTGTGGGGCTAGGATCCAGCGAGGCCGAGCTGGGGAGGGTGGGGGGCAGGCCAGGCCCTGGCAGAGAGAGGGCAGGAGGAGAGGGGCGTGTGAGCAGTGGTGGTGGGCTGCTCAGCCTGGCTGCGTCCTAGGCCTGAGCCTGGACCCTAGTCTGCCCCACATTACTGAGCTGGTCAGGGGTGCGCCCGGGCCCTGTGAGGGAGGTGTGGGATATGAGGGAGGAGCAGGGTCCCAGCAAGCGCCCGTCCAGGGTGTGCGTGCAGGTGTGGAGCTCCGGAGCGGGTGGCTAGGGACAGCGCTGCTGTGAGCCCGGCCTCTCTGGCCTGGACACTGACCTACCTTCTCTGAGCCAGTCCAACCCCTGCAGGAGACCTCCCCCAGGGCCCGTGTCCCTGTCCCGCTCCCCGGGGTGCTGCAGCGTCTGGGGGAATGGGTGCCCCCCAGCTGCCCCTCTGCTGTGCTTGGGCGTGGAGAGGCCGGGGCGGCGCCCGGTGGGAGCTGTGCAAACCTCCGTGGCCGTCATCTTGTCAGCCTGGGACATCAGCAGGCGTTTGATGCTGAGAAGGGGGAAGGGCAAATTAGGCTGTGCGGGGGACGGGTTTTCAGTCCTCAGGCAGAGGTGGCATCTGTTGTCTGCACTCTGCCTGGCACCGAAGATCTAGTAGTCACCAGAGCCCAGCTGACTCACACTTGGGTGTGGGCACTCCTGAGGCCTTGCCTGGAGCACGTCTGAGCGGATGAAGCAAGCATGAGACTCTTAATCTCAGGGTCATAGGTTTGAGCCCCACGTTGGGCACCACTGTTATGTTGGGGTTTTGGGCTCTAGCCTGGCTAAAGTTAGGGCCAAACCCACAACATAAACACGTGGTCGGTGTCGGGAAAGAAGGACCTCGGGAGACCTTCAGATGGTTGGAGAAGAACAGGGAAGGTTTATTGGGGTGCTCCCCTTATGGAGAGCAAGGAGCAGGCAGCCCCTATAGAGCAAGGCTCTACCCCTTTAAGTGCTGGCTCTATGCCTGCAGCATAGAATGCTGTAGGCTAAGTGCTGGTACAGCTCAGCCTCAAAGGCACAGCCACAGCCGCAGGCGTTCAGTTGAGGTCCGATGGTCTTGACCCTCGCGGCTCGCCTTCTTTACCCCCCTCCTTCCCAATGATGGGAGGAGTTGGGAGGCTCTTCGTGGCTTGCTAGATGCCTTCGGCTCTTCGGGGCCCCTGGGCTTGATCTCGCCAGCTTGCTAGATGGTCTTGCTGGAGCAGGGAGCGCTGGTCCAGGTGATGAGGTTCAGGAGATGGTCAGAGAGGTCTGGATCAGAGGAGTGAGATGGGGTCCAGGAGCCCTGCTTTTATAGGGTCCTGGAGGGGTCACATGGTGGGGTTCAGCCAATCGGGGCACACAGCTGGCAGGTACAGGGGGCAAACGGACATAACTGCCAAGTGGAGACAGTTATTACCTGCAAGGTGGTGAGGGGAGCCAATCAAAATTATGGTGGTTAAGGCTGGTCAAGCTGGCCGGGGGCCATCTTTGCTCACTCGATGGGAGGGGCTGTTTTGAGTGAGTGAGATGAGCCCTGGGGTCAACTAGGGGTCAGCCCCTCAAGCTGTCATGAGGGACCCTAGCTGGGAAATATTATTTTAAAGATCCCCAACACCTGTGGGAGGGGACTCCAGAAAAAGGGCTAAAGGCGAGACCCCCAGGTCACAGGTGGCTGGCACGGGCAGAGCTGGCATCCCACTCAGTTATCCCAAAGGACTCGGCTCCTAGGGTCTCAAGATGGTCACTCAAGGCCCTGAAGTTGGAGAGAAGCCAGGGAGGTGGGCTTGGAGTCCAGGTGCTGCCATCCCTTGGGCCCTCCTGAGCCACAAACTCACTACTCCTTGTGGATGCTGCCTTTGCCGTCAGCGTCAAGCATCTTGAAGGCATTGAGGATGGTCTCCTCGGTGTCTGTGCCTGCCCGCAAAGCGGTAGTTAGGGTCCTGGCCTGCCCCAGGGCCCAAGCCTCGCTGTGCACACTGCCTGGATGGCCTTTCTGCCTGTGAGCCCCAGACAGGCCCTTTTGTTCCCTCCTGGGGTTTAACTGTTCTCAGGGTCCCCAAGGCCCGTCAAGGGCAGTCCCAGTGAGGGGCAGAGGGCATCACGACCACGCAGACAGGAGGTGAGTGCTGGCTGGGCTGCAGGAGGGGGAGCTTCGAGCGTGAGCAGGAGCAGAGAGCTCCAGGGAGGGGCCTGGTGGAGCCTAGGCCTGAGCTCAGGGCTAAAGATAGAAAGCAGCACAGCAGGGAGTATCGGGATTCTGCACACCGCTGACTCTGACAGGTGCAGAGGTGCCCCAGGGGCGTCCTGAGCCCGG
>VMDO01029338.1:0-22762 GCA_007922755.1 Pedetes capensis | reverse complement strand
CTGAGTTTCATCTCCACCACTGCAAAATAAACAAGCAAACCATTATAAATATGTTCAAAGAACTAAAGACAAACATAGTTCATAGGAAAGCACAAGAATGAGGTCTCACTAAATTTGATAAAGACTTGCTAAAATTTTAGCTGGACATGGTGGCACATGCCTGTAATCCTAGCAATTGAAAGGCTGAGGCAGGAGGCCCATCAGTTCGAGGCCAGCCTGGACTACAGAGTGAGTTTGAGCCAGCCTGGGCTATATGGCATGTCCCTATTTCAAAAACAAAAACAAGCAAACAAAAAGACAAGACAATGCAATCCTAAGAAAACGCCCAACAGAATTGTAAATGAAACATGCAAAAAAAAAAAAAAAAAAAAAAAAAAAAAAAAAAAAAAAAAAAAAAAAAAAAAAAAAAAAAAAAAAAAAAAAAAAAAAAAAAAAAAAAAAAAAAAAAAAAAAAAAAAAAAAAAAAAAAAAAAAAGCCAACACCATGGTGCACACCTGCAATCCCAGCAACTCAGGAAGTGGAGGCAGGAGGATCATGATTGTGAGGCCAGGGGCAGCCTATGTAACTTAACAAGACCCTGACTCAAATTTAAAACAAAATTTTTTTAAATAAAAAGAAACATGCTAAAGTGTTTCTAAACTACATATGGCAGAGCAAAGGAGTAAAAATATCCAAGCCACTCCTTGGGAAGAATAAGTGTGTAGGCAGAGGTGATGGGGGCATGCTTGCAAGAGCTCAAGGTTTATTACAAACCTATGATTGTGTGGTATGGGTACAGGTGTAAACTGGCCAGTAAAAATAGAACTTCACCTCTATGGAAGTGTGAATTTTGACAGGGCTCATGTTACACATTAGTGGTAAAAGAGGAAATTCATTAAATGGTGCTGGACAAAGTGATTCCTCATATGAAAATAAAACAGAATCCTTCCTACCTTATATGTAACACAGAATTAATTCTAGATGGATTATACTTTGTCAGACTAAGGAAAAAATCCAGTTTGCTCAGAATTGTTATTCTGAATGTGTTGAATTTCATCAGATGTTTTTCCTGCATCTATTGGGATGATCATATATCTCTTTATCCTTTATTTTATTCATATAATAGAATACATTGATTTTTCTAAAATATTAAGTCAATTTTGCCATCCTGGAAACACTCCACCCTGTCACCATACATTCTCTCCTTTATATATTGCTAGATTTGATTTGCTAATATTCTGTTTGGGACTTTTTCATCTGTATTCATCATGTGGCCTACAGCTGTAAGACCCTGGCATCCAATCCTGTCATTTCTCAGAAGCTAAGTAGCATCAGGCCTGGTTAGTACCTGGATGGGAGACCACCTGGGAATACTAGGTGCTATAGGCTTGAAAGAAGGACCTGGAAGCCCACTCCCCCCCTCAAAAAAATCATCTGTGGAAAACTGAAAACTGTATGAATAGCAGAAAAGCACTGATATAGTGCACAGCATGGCATAGCGTGAGGGAGTGTTTCCTCTACTGTATGTAGGGTCACTATGAGTCAGACCCAACTTAAATGCACCTAACAACAACAACATTCATTCTATGCTTGGGAAAGTTGGACAATGAATGAGGGAGAAGGAAGAATTAATGCTTTCGAATTATGCGCTGGAGATGAATATTGAATATACCATGGACTCCCAGAAGAACCAACAGATCCATCCTAGAAGAAGTGCAACCAGAGTGTTCCTTGGAAGCAAGGATGGCTAGACTGCATCTTAAATATTTTGGGCATGTTGGCAGGAGAGACCAATCACTGGAAAAGGATATCATGTTTGGGAGAGTGGTGGGTCAGTGAAAAAAAAGAAGACCCTCTATTAGACGAATTGACACAGTGTCTGCAATAATAGGCTTAAGTATAAAAATGATTGTATTCATGGCACAGTGTTAGGTAGTGTTTCGTTCTGTTGTATGTAGGGTCGCTATGAGTCAGACCCCACTCAACGGCTCTTAACAACAACATTCATGACAAATTATCCTTTAGTTCTTTCCTCTTAATAATGTCTTTGTCAGGTTTTATTATCAGGTTACACTGGCCTTATGATAGGTTAGAAAGTGTTTCCTCTTTGAAATCCTGTTGGGATTTCAATTACAACTGTGTTGAAATTGTGTATCAATTTGGGCAGAACTAATGATAGAAGACCAGACCAATTGTGGTATGACATCAAAGATATCATTCATGAGGAAAGCAAAAGGTTATTAAAAAGAAAGGGAAAAAAGACTAAATTACATGTTAAAAGAGACTCTGAAACTTGCCCTTGAACGTCGACCAGCTAAAGTAAAAGGAAGACATGATGAAGTCAAGGAACTAAACAGAAGATTTCAAAAGGAACTAGAAAAGACAAAAAAACAAATATTTTAGTGACATGTGCAAAGAGCTGGAGATAGAAAACCAAAAGGAAAGAACATGCTCTATGTTTCCCAAGCTTAAGGAATTGAAAAAAATTCAAGCCTCAAGTGGCAATAGTAAAAGATTCTACAGAGAAAATATTAAATGATGCAGAAAACATAAAAAAAAAAGATGGAAAGAATACACAAAGTCATTATACAAAAAAAGAATGGGTGGATGAACAACCATTTCAAGAGGTGGCATATGAAGAGGAACCAATGGTATTGAAGGATGAAGTAGAAGCTGCCTTGTAGGAATTGGTGAAACACAAGGTTCCAGGAATTGATGGCATACCAATAGAAATGTTGCAACAAACAGATGCAGCACTGGAGGTATTCACTTCTTTATGCCAAAAGATTTGGAAAACTGCCAAAAGAACCCACAGATCTGTCCTAGGAGAAGTGCAACCAGAGTGCTACTTGCAAGCAAGGATGGCCAGACTGCGTCTTACATATTTTGGACATGTAGTCAGGAGGGACCCATCCCTGGAGAAGGACATCATGTTTGAGAGAGTGGCAGGTCAATGAAAAAAAGGAAAAGCCTCCACCAAATGGATTGACGCAGTGTCTGCAACAATGGGTTTAAACATAAATAAGATCGTGTGCCTGGCGCAGAATTGGGGAGTGTTTTGAGTGTTTTGTTCTGCTATACACAGAGTCGCTATGAGTCAGACCTAACTCTATGGCACCTAACAACAGCAACAATATCTTTTTTTGTTGTTGTTAGAAATTTTTAATGTACATCATAATGCAATTCATTTTGACATGCTTTTCATTGTGACAATTTTCATATATGCAATTTGATAAGCATTATTCATATAGGTTACCCCTTACCCTCCTCTATGTTTTCCCCTCCCCCACTTCCCATCTAAGTATTCCATCCAAGTCTTCTCTATCTTTTACTGTATAGTATTTTTCTATATGTCCTTGGGTTCCATTTCTGTTTAAGATAGAAACTTTTCCTGTAGTGGTCTTTGTTTCTATCTTGTTAGAACAATTACATGCGATTTCTAGTCCATTTATATTGATCTCATTCTTATCTTCCCTCTCCCCCTTTTAATGTGATCTGACCTTTGAGTAGGATTTTTCCTTCTTGTAATTTTGAGTCAGCTCTCTCATATGAGTGAGAACATGTGTTGTTTCTCTTTCTGAACTTGTGTTCGTTCACTTAAAATAATTTTCTCTAATTCCATCCATTTTGCTGAGAATGACCTTATTTCATTTTTCTTGATTGCTGAATAGTATTCCATTGTGTATAAATACCATAGTTTTTTAATCCATTCTTTTGTTGAAGGGCACTTTGGTTGATTCCATATCTTTGCTATTGTGAAAAGCGCTGCATTGAACATGGAGATGCAGGTGTCTCTGTGGTATGATGACTCATCTCCTTTTGGGTAAATTCCCAATAGTGAGCAACAATATCTTACAAGCCTGTAGCCCTACCACTGTGGCGTCCAGTCCCGTCAGACCTCGGAAACTAAGCAGGGTCAGGCCTGGTTAGTACTTGGATGGGAAACCACCTGGGAACATCAGGTGCTGTAGGCTTGGGAGACGGACCTGGACACCCACTCCCAAAAAACAATCAGTCATTGAAAACTCTGTGTTAACAGAGAAGCACTAACAATACTGTTTGGCCTGTTATACATAAGGTCACTATGTGTCAAACACCAACTCGATGGCGCCTAACAACAACAACATCTTACAAATATTGAGTCTTAAGACTCATGAACATGGTATATTTCTATTTATTTCTATCTTTAATTTTTCTCAGCAATTTTTTTTAGTCTTCACTACACAAGTTTTTAACATTTTTATCAGATTTATTGCTAGGTATTTCATAGTTTTTCCATCCTATTATATAAAGTTATTTTCCAGCTTATATTTCCAATGATTTATTACTAGTACAGAGATACAATTGATTTTTTCATCTTGGTGTTTTATACTGAAGCATTGCACAACTCACTAATGCTAGTAGCTTTTTTTAGATTCTTAGGGGTTTATATGTAAACAATCATGCTGTCTGAGGAAAAAAGACTATTATAAAGTGTCATTTAAAAAATACAATGAAGTTTAAATTTTTAAAAATTTACAGTAGAAGACTCATTGTCATTGTTGTTATTGTTAGGTGCTGTCAAGTCGGTATCCGACTCATAGCAACCCTCATAGGGTTTTCAATGGCTGATTGTTTTGGGATTGCCTTGGGAGTGGATTGCCAGGTCCTTCTCTCAAAACATTGTTGTTGTTAGGTGCTGTTAAGTCAGTATCCGACTCATAGCAACTCTACATACGACAGGGGAAACACTATTGTCAGTGTTTCTCTGCTGTTCATAGGGTTTTCAATGGCAGATTTATTTTTGGGAGTGGGTTGCCAGGTCCGTCTCCCAAGCCTACAGCACCTGGTGTTTCCAGGCGGATTCCCATCCAAGTACTAACCAGGCCTGACCCTGCTTAGCTTCTGAGATCTGACAGGATAGGATGCCACAGGGCTATCGCTGTAGGCCATTGCCATTAATCTCCCACAAAATACTACCCTTGAGCTGGGTGCGGTGGCGCACGCCTGTCATCCCAGCGGCTCGGGAGGTGAAGGCAGGAGGACTGCAAGTTTGAGACCAGAAGCAGTCTGTGTAACTTAGCGGGACCCTGTCTCAAAAAAGTAAAAAAAAAAAAATGGGCTGGGGGTGCAGCTCAGTGGTCCAGCACTTGCAGAACATGCAAGCATGAGGCCCTGGGTTCAACCCCCAGTACCAGAAAAAAAAAAATATATACACACACACACACACACACACACACACACACACACACACACACATATATTCCCCTTGACTTTGAACACACTTATCTCATCGTTCTCGCCACGTTCTGAAGCAGTTCTGGAAGTCCTCTTTTGCGAGTGTCTTCAGTTCCGTCATCCATCACAACAATGCTCCATGTCACCGATGGCTTCTGGGATAGCAATTGATGTCAAATGAAAACATTATGGTGTGTTGTCATCTACTTTACTACTAGATCTGGAACCGTGTGACTTCAGGCTCTGTCCCAGAGTCACAATGACCATGATAAGTAAACGTTTTGAATTGATTTCATACATCAAGGCAGCCACAACAGTGCACTAAAAACACTCAAGAAAGAGGACTTCCAAGCCGGGCGTGGTGGCGCACACCTGTCATCCCAGTGGCTTGGGGGGCGGAGGCAGGAGGATCGCAAGTTCGAAACCAGAGGCAGTCTGCGTAACTTAGCGAGACCCTGTCTCAAATAAAGTAAAACAATGGGCTCAGGGTGCAGCTCAGTGCCCAGCACTTGCAGAGCATGCAGGCGCGAGGCCCTGGGTTCAACCCCCAGTATTGCAAAAAAAAAAAAAAAAAAAAAGAAAGAAAGAAAGAAAGAAAGAGGACTTCCAGAGCTGCTTCAGAAAGGGGCAAGAACAACGGGATACTGTGTTTGAAGCCAGGGGTTGGGGGTGATTTGCAAGTGGTAGGATTAATGGCAATGTGTTTCTTACTGTAAAAAAAATGTACATATAATTTAAATATTCACTATATCATTTGATCACACCTCGGATACTTCTTTTCTGGCCTTTTTGCCTTCTGTGCTACAGTTTGTGCAATTTCTGTTGGTCTGTGTGTGGGTTTATCTATCCTATCATCTGCTGTATACCCCATGAGTTCTTAACTTCAGGTATAATTTTTAGTTCTAAAATGTTCTGTTTCGTTTTTCAGACCGATTCTCCAGCAGAATTCCTCATCTTTTCTCTCATTTTATCTGTCTTTTCCTCAGTTCTGTTTAAGGTAAATAGCAATTTTGAAGTCCTTGTCTATTTACTCCTGCATCTAGACCTTTTGCTGTCTGTTTTTCCCCTTGATTACTGGTCACATTTTTCCTGCCTCTATACATGTCATAGCTGTACCACGGTGGCATCGGATCCCATCAAATCTTGGAAGCTAAACAGGGCCGGACCTGGTTAGTCCTTGGACAGGAGACCGCCTAGGAACACCAGCTGCTGTATGTAGGTTTGGGAGAAGGACCGGGCAATCCACTCCCAAGAAACAATCCACCATTGGAAACCGTATGAATAGCAGAGAAGCACAACAATAATGTTTTTCTGTTGTACATAGGGTCAGTATGAGTCGGACACCAACTTAATGGCGCCTAACAACAACAATACATGTCATGTTATTTTTTATTGTATGCCAGACAGTGCTTATGAAGGAACCATGGAGACTGAGTCAGGGTTATTTTCCCCTAGTGGTCTGTCCTTTCCTCAGTTAGATCTTTACAATGAGGAGTTGTTCACCTTGGTCCGTTCAGCAATGAGATAGTTCTGAGATGCAGTGCGGCTTCAGTTACCCAGGACACGTCTGCTGTTGCGTGTGGCCAGCATGATAGGACCGAGGGTGCAGCACTTGCCTAGCATGTGCAAGGCCCTGGCTTCAACCCCAGTACCGAAAAAAAGAAAAAAAATAGGAAGAAAGAAAGGGACAAGACAAACCTCAAACTTGGAGAATCTTTGTCCAGCACATACAATTGACAATTAACATTCAGAATATATAAAATACTGTCATAGTTAAGTTATAAATATATATAAATATATTATTATTTATACATATATCATTATTTATGTATGAATATATAAAAATATATTTATACATTTATATATAATATATAACATATTTATATATTATATATAAATATATAATGTATTTATATGTTTATAATTATATATTATATATTATATATTATATGTTATATATATTATATATTATATATAATTACATATTATATAAAATATATATTATTACATATTTATAAATATATAAATATATTATATATAAATATATAAATATATATTTGCTCCTGCATACATTATATATTATTATATATTATTGTATATAATTATTATTATATATTATATATAAATATATTTTTATATATTATATATAATATTTATATATATTATATATTTTATATTTATATGTAATATATATAAATATATTTTATATTTATAAAATACTGTCAGTAAGTTAAATATCTAAATAGAAAATGGGCAAAAGACTAGCATTCACACACACAAAAATATCATAGCAAAGAGACATATGAAAAATACAAAATTTCATTAGTAATCAGCAAATGAAAGCCACAGAAGTTGGGTGGTAAGTACCTCTAGGATTTGGATCAGGGAAAAAGCCCACGGCAGACTTGTGGGAAGAGGTGATGCTGCCTTAGTCCTTCATGGTAGTTGCACATTTTATAATTATTTAATAAGCTCTATGTGCATGCTGTAGGGCTGGGATTTAGCTCAGTTGGTAGAGCACCACTCTGCAGTCTTTGAGGTCCCGAGTTCGATTCCCAGCACCGCAAAAAATGGGAGAAGGGCATGGCAATCCACTCCCAAGGCAATCCCAAAACAATCAGCCATTGAAAACCCTAAAAGGGTTGCTATGAGTCGGACACCACTCAACGGCACCTAACAACAACAACAATGTGCATGCTGTATGCTTCTTTCTGGGTATATGTTGCATTCCACAGTAAGAATGATTTTTGTTGTTGTTGTTGTTGTTAGGTGCCATCGAGTCATGTATGACTCACAGCGACCCTCATAAGGGTTTTCAATGGCTGATTGTTTCAGGATTGCCTTGGGAGTGGACTGCCATGCCCTTCTCCCATTTTTGCAGTGCTGGGAATCAAACTTGGGACCTCAGAGATAGCAGAGCAGGGCTTTACCCACTGAGATGATTTTTAGTGTTCTTTAAAAACAGGCCATCTTTTGTCTTTGTATCCACATAGGCAGCAATGTTATGCACTTGTTGACCTGAAGGCCATCTCATTTGGTACTTTGGTAGATAGTAGGTAACTGCCTGGTTGTTAGACTCAAGTCTGCATCACTATGTTACCTCACCCTTTGTCTCAAAAGGCAACTTCATTCTTGGCACTAGCAGAAGTCTTACTGCCACTCTGGTGCACCACTAACAGCAGGAGTCCAGATATTCATGGCTCAATTCAAACCAGGGCGTCAACTGTGCATCTGTCTATAGCAAAGCATTGTGGTCCTCACCCCCCGCCTCACTCTCCTTGATCCTGGCTGTCCAGATCCCTGTGTCAGTGGGTTCTGCCTCCACGGCAGACAAGGGTCTGATTAACCCAGATGTTACTGAAGCAGGGATTTTTAACTATCTGTATGCCACGGACCCCTTTGGCAGCTGAATGAAGCCTATGGACCTTGCTTCAAAATGTCTTAGATGAATAAAATAAAAACCATAGGACTCTAGAGGAAACCAATTACACCAAACGTCATAACTTTATAGCTTTAACATGCTGTTGTTGAGTCGCTGGGTGCCATCAAGTTGGATCTGACTCATAGGGACCCTAAGTACAACAAAACACTCCCCAACTCTGTGCCAGGCACGCGATCTTTTTTATGTTTGAGCCCATTGTTGCAGCCACTATGTTTCTTGTCATTTTGAGTCATGCCACATCAACAAAAGGAGGTCCCAGGGGCTTTACTCCATTCCCATCATTAAGGTCAACTCTACTTTGAGGAGGCCACTCTTCCTCAGTCATTTCTTGAATGGCTTCCAGCCTGGGGGGCTCATTTTTTGACACTGTATTTGACAGAGCTTCTCTGCTATTCATAGGATTTTCAGTGGCTAATTGTTACAGGAGTGAGCTGCCGGTCCTTCTCTCTGGTCTGTCTTGACCTGGAAGCTCAGCTGAAACCTGTCTACCATGAGTAGCCCTGGTGATATGGGAAATACTGGTGGCATAGCTTTCAGCAACACTCAAGCCCCCACAGCATGACAAGCTGACAGACACATGTAGGAGCTTTAACACAGATAAAAAACCGGAAAGGTAGTAACATACATGCTTCTTTGTTAATGCACCCAATCACTCGATCTAATGGCAGATTGAATAGCCAGCATAATCTCCAAGTAGTGCTAGGCATACATGACAGTTCGTGTTATCTCCAGCAACTGTTGTTGTTGTTGTTAGGTGTTGTCGAGTTGGTATCCGACTCATAGTGACCCTCATAGGGTTTTCAATGGCTGACTGTTTCAGGATTGCCTTGGGAGTGGATTGCCAGGACCTTCTCCCATTTTTGCAGTGCTGGGAATTGAACTTGAGACCTCAGAGACTGCAGCGCAGCGTTCTACCAACTGAGCTAAATCCCAGCCCCAGCAACTGTAATATAACATAAAAATACCTGTTAGTAGCCGGGCGCCGTGGTGAACGCCTGTCATCCTAGCAGCTCGGGAGGCAGAGGCAGGAGGATCCCAAGTTCAAGATCAGTGACAATCTGTGTAACTTAGCGAGACCCTGTCTCAAATAGTGAAAAACTGGGCTGAGGGTGTAGCTCAGTGGTCCAGCACTTGCAGAGCATGCAGGCGCCAGGCCCTGGGTTCAACCCCCAGTACAGAAAAAAAAAAAAAAAAAAAAGAAAGAAAGAAAGAAAAGAAAAAGAAAAAAAGAAAAGAAAAACCTGTTAGTTTATTGGTGACAAAAATTACAGGCCATGTTTATCCACAGCACCGTGATTTGTCGTCTGCATCCGTTATTCACGGAAATGCTCCATTTCAGCGGAGATGAGGGAACATTTCAGTCCAGGGCCTCCTGGTGAGGAGCCCCGCAGTGTGAGTGCAGAGCGGTCCCAGCAGAGGGAGCTGGGGCATTTCAGAAAGAGCAGTGTCGCTGGCCAGCCTCAGCCCTCAGGCCTCCCCGCCCACGCCCTGCTTGTGAAGGCACAGCCCCCGCCTGTAACGATGGATCCATGGATCGATCGTGCTGCCTCTCGGCCAGATGGGCCGACAAGAACCCCCTCTGGTTCTGAGCGGAGCACTCAGGCCCTGGCCCGCTTCCTTCTGTAGGGGCAGCTCCTGAGGAGGTCTGAGGAGGGCCGCCTGCCTTCTGGAAAGTTCTCTCCTCCATGTTTGGGGCCCCTCAGTAGAGATAATGGTGGCCAAGCTGTTTGCACCGTGAGTGAACCTCCAAGGGAAACACCAGGATTGGTCAAGAGGCAGAAGGAGCAGAAGGGAACCGTCCCATGCATGAGCCTTTGCGGGTGTGTCACGGAAAGCGGAGTCAGCGCTGCCTGTGGTTCCCTGACGCCCTGCCTGACTCTTGTCGGGATGGGAGTGGAGATGACCTCCTCTGGGGACAGTCTGAGGATGTCACGGTGCCCTCCGCATGCTGGCAGAGGGCAGCTGCCCCTGCTGCCGTTCCCACTGGCCAACAAGTGGCTTTGAAAGCACCTGAGGCAGTGTGACAGAGCAGGTAGGGAAGCCACCCAGGGCTGGCCCTTAGCTCAGTGATAAGAGCACTTGCCTAGCACTCCTGAGGCCCTGGGTTCCCCCTAGTGCCCGGACATGACTTGGGGTAAGTTACTCAGTTCTTTTTTTGGAAATTTTTAATGTACACCTTGATGTGATTCATTCTGACATGCTTTTCATTGTGACATTTCCATATATGCATTTTGTTGTAAAGTTATTCAGTCCTGTGTCTGTTTTCTCATCTCCAAATGAACCTCTATTTATTTATTTATTTATTTATTTATTTATTTATTTATTTATTTATTTATTTTTGGCAGTACTAGAGGTTGAACCCCGGGCTAGGATTTAGCTCAGTTGGTAGAGCACTGCACTGCAGTCTCTGGGGTCCCCAGTTCAACTCCTAGCACCACAAAAATGGGAGAAGGACCTGACAATCCACTCCCAAGACAATCCCGCAACAGTCAGCCATTGAAAACCCTATGGGAGTTGCTATGAGTCGGATACTGAATCGACGGCACCTAACAACAACAACAACAGAGGTTGAACCCATGGCCTCACACATGCTAGGCAAGAGCTCTGTTGCTGAGCTGCACCTCTAAACACTTTTAAAATTTTTTATATTGAGACAAGATCTCATTAAGTTGTGCAGGCTGCCTCTGGCCTTGAACTCAATCCTCCTGTCTCAGCCTCCTGAGTCACTGGGATGCTAGGAGTGCCCTGCCATGCCTGGCTTCATAATCAGACCTTATAACAGTATAAGGGCTGGGGCAGGCCTGAGCTGAGGAAGTGACATTCAAGTTGAAAGCTCATACTCTTATACTTCTTATGCTCTAGCCCTATATACTCTGAAAACTGGCCTTATAAGGTCATTATGTGGATTCATGACATGAAACACAGAACACACTTGGAGACTACCCAGCCCTTGTTGCTGGGTGCCGGTGAGTCAGGTCCGACTCATAGTGACCCTATGTACAACAGAACAAAACACTCCCCAACACTGTGCCATGCCAGCACTATGTCAGTGCTTCTCTGCTATTTATAGGGTTTTCAATGGCTAATTGTTTTGGGGAGTGGGCTGCCAGGTCCTTCTCCCATTTTTGCAGTGCTGGGGATCAAACCCAGGGCCTCAGAGAGCAAGGAGCAGCACTCTGCCAACTGAGCTAAACCCCATCCCTCCCCTGCCCTAGGAAGAACCAAATGAGATTTTGTTTTTGGCATGAATTTAGTAAAATGAAAGAAATATTTCAACTTCTCCTTCTCTCTTTGCCTTCACTTTCCCAGACACCTACTCCACTTTCTTTTTCCCTTCATATTTCTGTTTCTGTTGTTGTTCTTTTGTTTTGTTTTACTTGTTTTGTTTTGTTTCAGTTTTTTGAGACTGGGTCTCACAATGTAGCCCAGGCTGGCCTCAAACTCACAATCCTCCTATCTCACCCTTCCTGCAAGCTGGGATTACAGATGTGCACCACTGCACTGCACAGCTTCAGGATTCAGTTTTTATCATTAGACTCTTACTTTCTTTCTTTCTTTTTTCTTTTTTCTTTTTCTTTCTTTTTTTTTTTTTTTTTTTTTTTTTTTTTTTTTTTTTACTTTTTGGGACAGGCTCTCTCTAAGTTATGCAAACTGCCTTTGGTCTCAAACTTGCGATCCTCCTGCTTCTGCCTCCCAAGCTGCTGGGATTACAGGCGTGCGCCACCACGCCCAGCTTTTACTCTTTCTTAAGAGTTTATTTTTCACCCCAAACTTTCCCCTTGCCCCTCTCTAATGACCTTCTGGGGAAAGAAGAGGGACCAGCATTGGAAGGGGACCAGAAGACCTGGTTCCTAGTCCTATTCCTGAGCCTCCCCTCCCTGAGCCTCAGCTAAATGTTTGGGGTCTTTTTGTTTCAAAATGTAGACTTTAGGGGCTGAGGATGTAGTTCAGTGGTAGAGTGCTTGCCTAGCACACACATGGACCTGAGTTCAATTCCCAGCACTGCAAAATAAATAAATAAAATAAAATATAGTTTTTATTATTATTCATATTTGCTGGGAGCTTGAGTTTAGCTCAGTTGGTAGAGCACCACTCCATACTTTCTGAGGACCTGGGTTTGAGCCCCAGCACCGTAAAAATGGGAGAAGGATATAGCAGTCCACTCTTGAAACACTCAGCCATTAGAAACCCTATAAAGGTCTCGGGCTGGCATTTAGCTCAGTTGGTAGAGTGCTGCTCTGCAGTCTCTGAGGTCCCAAGTTCGATTCCCAGCACTGCAAACATGGGAGAAGGCAATCCACTCCCCGTCAATCCTGAAACAATCAGCTTTTGAAAACCCTATAAGTGTCACTTGGGGCTGGGATTTGGCTCAGTGGGTAGAGCGCTGCGCTGCAGTCTCTGAGGTCCCAAGTTCAATTCCCAGCACCACAAAAATGGGAGAAGGGCCTGGCAATCCACTCCCAAGGCAATCCCGAAGCACTCAGCCATTGAAAACCCTATGAGGGTCGCTATGAGTCAGATACCGACTCGACGGCACCTAACAACAACATAAGGGTCACTTGGCGTGTGGCTGTAGTCCTGTGGCATCCGATCCCGTCAGATCTCAGAAGCTAAGCAGGGTCAGGCCTGGTTAGTACTTGGATGGGAGACGGCCTGGGAACACCAGGTGGTATAGGCTTAGGAGAAGGACCTGGCAACCCACTCCCAAAAATCAATCAGCTATTGAAAACCCTATGAACAGCAGAGAAGAAACCCTATAAAGGTTTCTATGAGTTGGACATGACTCGATGGCACCTAACAACATTTGCTGAGACCAACAGCTCAGGGGACAACTGCCATTGAAAAGGTAGCTTGTTACTCACAGGTCCCAAGAGAAAGAGGCATGGCCACCATGCCATGCCATGCAGGGCCTCCAGGGGAAGCACCAGGATTGGTCAGGAGGCAGGAGGAAAAGGAAGTGGTCCCATGAGCCTTTGCAGGTGTTTCACAGGAAAGGAAAGGCCAGGCCAGGAAGGGAGCCTCAGGTCTCCAGTTGTCTGACACCTGAGCCCCTGGGATGACGTGGACAAGGGAAGGGGTGAGTTAACTTGTGAGAGCTCAGCTGTGGGCTCTGGATTGGCTGGTTTGCATATCAAAGGGGCCCTCACAGGGGCACCCTACCCCAAGAGGGCAGAGGCAAGGGACCCCAATCCTCCAGGATCAGAAGGCCCCAGATCCCAGAGCATTAAGAATACACACCGTAAGAAATCATAGTGAACGAACCACTTCGCTGACCACCTCTGGTCTCCCAGGTTCCATGGGCACCGTGGCGATGTGGTCTCAGCCGACTCCTTACTGGTGTCCTGCACAAGTCTTGCCACTGTGACATCATGGCTTTCTATCTTTTGTTTGTTTTTGCGGTACTCGGGGTTGGACCCAGGGCTTCATGCTTGCATGCTCTGTAAGTGCTGGACCACAGAGCAGCACCCCCAGCCCATTTTTCTTAACTTTTTGAGACAGGGTCTCACTAAGTTACGCAGACTACCTCTGGTCTCGAACTTGCGATCCTCTTGCCTCCGCCTCCCGAGCCGCTGGGATTACCAGCATGCGCCACCGCGCCAGGCTCATGGCTTTTTATCTTTGTGGAGGATTCTGCCATAGGGGTTAAGGACACAATCTCTGAAATCAGACTCCTTAGGTCCAAATGCAGGCTCTGTCACTTTGTCGCTATGGGACTTTGAGAGAATTACTTAACCGCTCTGTGCCTCAGATTCCTCATTTGTAAATTAGGGTGATAATGCCTGGTTTCATAGCGTGGTGGGTATTTGAAGCATTATTCCCATACACCTCTTAGAACAGGTGGAGAACAGTATGAGTGATCGATAAATATCAACTGAGCCTGGCGAGGTGGCGCACGCCTGTCATCCCAGCGGTTTGGGAGGCAGAGGCAGGAGGATCGCAAGTTTGAGACCAGAGGCGGTCTGAGTAATTTAGCGAGACCCTGTCTCAAAAAGTAAAAAAATGGGCTGGGGGGGGCAGCTCAGTGGTCCAGCACTTGCAGAGCATGCAGACGCGAGGCCCAGGGCTCAACCCCCAGTATCGCAAAAAATAATAAATAAATAAATAAATAAATAAATATCAACTGTTACTATGATTTCATGCCATGCTTCCCTTGGCTTAGGGCCTTCACCCGGGCTGTTCCCACCTCTGGGAAGTCTCTTTCTGCTTTCTTCACCTGGCTAACATCTTCCTTCTCATGCCTCAGGTTTCACCTTAAATGCCGCTTCTTCGAGGATGCCCAGACTCTCAGCCCCACGCCCAGCCCAGCCCTTATCCTTCCTCATGTTGCTCTGTCTTTCTTAGTACTGTCCGTGTGAGTTGCAGTTAGAAAGCTATTTGCTATTTTTGACTGTGCGCCTGTCTTTCCCTCCAGACCCTAAGCCGTATGGGTGTAGAGACCGCATCTGCCCAGCTCCCACGCTGCCCTCTGAGCCTGGCATAGCAGAGGCGGTTGATAACATCTGCGCACAGATAGATAAACCACACGCGCGCGCAGCGGCAGGTGCAGGGGCGCTTGCGTGAGAACCAGCTGGACTGAATGGCAACAACGCACAGTCACAGGCTTCAGACCCTTTCCTCGGATGGTGGGCTCCGGGCCCTTTAGGTGCCCTTTGGAGATCAGACAGTCCGGGAGAGAATTCTTGAGGCATCAAAGCCCTCGCTGTGGATGACCAGCTGGCCTGGAAACAGCAACTGGCAGAAGTGATGGAATGTGGAAGATCGATGCAGCGCCCTGCTCGGGAGAGACTCCAGTCTGGGTTTGCTAAAACAGTGAAATTCCAGGAATACCAGCGAGGGGATCAGGCCATGTCATACCTGCCTCACAAGACAAACAAGCCACAAGTCGAAGGGGGCAGGGAGGCACCATCGCTGCACAGGAAAGGAAGGGCCAGATGTAGAGACCGGAAAAAGCCCCAGCGCAGGTGGAGGTGGACATAATTCATGGAGGCCCAGTGAGCAAGCCCGGGCATGCCAACGTGTCAAATCCGTGTCCCAGGGAGCTGTGGCCTCGCTAGGCCCATCCTTGAGAAAGCAGAGCAAGTACAGCTTGAGATTGACATGCCAGGTAAATAGAGCACAGGATGTGCTCCCAGGCCAGGGGTTCTGCCAGAGACCTTGGCCCCCGTGGCTAAAATCAAGATAATGTCTGTGCTGATTTATTTCCCAGCTGGGCTTCAGCGAAAGCCTCAAAAAAAGCCACTGGAAGCCGGGCGCGGTGGCGCACGCCTGTAATCCCAGCGGCTGGGGAGGCGGAGGCAGGAGGATCACAAATTCGAGACCAGAGGCAGTCTGTGTTAATTTAGTGAGACCCTGTCTCAGAAAATTAAAAAACCTGAAAAAATGGGCTGGGGATGCTGCTCAGTGGTCCAGCACTTGCAGAGCATGCAAGCGCGAGGCCCTGGGTTCAACCCCCAGTACCGCAAAAAAAAAAAAAAAAGCCACTGGATTGTGAGTGAGATTGACAGGTGAGGCCTCCCATTCTGGACAGAGGGCTAACAGGAAAAGAGATACTCAGAAGAAATGGCCTCCCTCTTTCTGGAACCCTCTTTGAGTCCCAGCTCTAGTCCCAGACAAGTGTATTTCTGTGGACAGGAAAAAAATCAAATGCTGTTTACAAGTCAAATCCCAAGCAGAGCAAGTGCCAGCTTTGCTAGAAATGCCTACAGCGATGTTGAGCCTGGACTAGTGGTGCTCTGTGGAGATGCTATTGTTCAACTGGAAACTTGTAGGGAAGTGGTTTTGGCCGCCACAGTGATTGGTGGTCACCACTGTTTAGTAGTCAGGGATCAGCCATTTGCAATGCATGCAGGGAACGGTTGTGCACAACAAAGAAGTGTCTGTTTTTCTGTATGACTTTTAAATGTCCCACCACACATCCATGTAGATGAAAAATCATTGGTGCCCAGAGCCTAACTTTACTTTTGTCTATGAACATGAAATTTTTGTGTTTTTGTTTATTTGTTTTTTTAGAGGTTGAACCCGCCTGCAATCGTATCACTGTGATGTCCAATCCCATCAGATCTCAGAAGCTAAGTAGGGTGCGGTCTGGTTAGTACTTGGTTGGGAGACCGCCTGGGAACACCAGGTGCTGTAGGCTTGCGAGAGGGACCCAGCAACGCACTCTCAAAAAACAATCAGCCATTGAAAACCCTATGAATAGCAGAGAAGCATTAACAATAATGTTTTGCCTATTGTACATAGTGTCACTATGAGTCTGACACTGACCTGACAGTACCTAACAACAACAACAGGGGTTGAACCCAGGGTTTGCACATGCTTTGCAAGTGCTCTACCACTGGGCTGCACCCCAAGCCCAATTCTTATTTTTTTTCCTTGAGACAGGGTCTCTCTAAGTTACACAGGCTGCCTCTGGCCTCTAATTTGCAATCCTCCTGCCTCAGCCTCCCAAGTCATTGGGATTACAGGCGTGAGCTACTGCACCCAGAGAAGGTTTCATTTTGTTTTCACAATGTTAACATACACTAACATTTCCAGGAAGGCAACTTGGCCAGGAATTGTGGACCACCTTGGAAAATCATGTTGCCTGGGGCAACGCCACTCAAGAGGTGCAATATACTTTATTACTTCCGGTCTTCCGGTCGTTCCACACATAGATGGAAGGATCTGTCTATTTCATTTTCATTTTACATTGTTGTCCCCAAGCATTTTACATATTAGAGTGCCTGTTATGTCACTACATGTGACTTTTTCTTCTTTATATTACTAGTAAGGCACTACGTTGACAAGAGGGGAAGTTATGACTGTCTGAAGGGTATATTATACATAAATTTCATTTCGGGATGAGGTGTGGGGGGCAGGGATATTACAAAAATATTTGTCTATAAAGCGGAGGATGGACCGTGGGAAAACAGACATGTGCCCCAGCGCCTCGGTTGGATGACAGTTCCTAAGCTGAGATGGAGCCCACGATTCAATGCTCTGCTGCCGATCTGTAGACATGCAGTGGTTTCTCTGGATTGAAGAAAACTCTTTCCAGTGAGTGGCACCGGTTAGAGAAATCAGCTGCATTATAGATGCTATTGCTGTATATAACACACACAGAACCAAACCACAGCGCTAGCAAACCATAGGCGTCGCTTACCTAAGCCTCGCGTTTACTGTGCAAGAGTCCCCGGGGGCCATTTTTATTGCCCGAAGTGGTGCACCTGCGCCACCTGGTGGACGGTGGGAGAGTAGCTGACCTGTGAGATTAGCTGATGCGCCTTTCTTCGCAGATGTTGTTGTTGTTAGGTGCCGTCGAGTAGGTATCCGACTCATAGCGACCCTCATAGGGTTTTCAATGGCTGACTGTTTCGGGATTGCTGTGGGAGTGGATTGCCAGGCCCTTCTCCCATTTTTGCGGTGCTGGGAATTGAACTCTGGTCCTCAGAGACTGCAGCGCAGCCCTCTACCATCTGAGCTAAATCCCAGCCCTTTCTTCGCAGATAGTCACGTGAATAGTACCAGCCAGGGCATGCCATCACTTTACATCTATTTACTCATTTAATGCTCACAAAATCTTTGTGACTAAGGCACTATTATCCTCATGTTGTACGTGAGGAAACTGAGGCCACAGAGAAGACGAATTGCTTGACTAGGTTTAAGTAGCTGGTGAAAGGCAGAGCTGAAATTGGAAGACTGGTGGTCTGGCTTCACAATCACTCTGCTATGGGATTACAAGAAACTATTTGGAAACACCATTCGGAGAGTCAAAGGATATACTGAGTCAGGAGGGCTGGCTTCAACCATTTATTTGAGGGCAGTAGAATTGCAGAGACAGAAAAAGAACAGGAAGTTGATACCTAGGAAATAGGACACAGTAAAAAAAAAAAAAGTCTGCCATCGTATGGACCATTGTATAGAAATCTCTGTGATACAGTGTGAAGAGAGGGTATTTTGGCAGGGTGTTTTGGATCATGGGGCCTAGAATGAGAATTTGCCTCCCCAATTATGCTGTGAGATTTATGAGGGCAACGCCCACATCTCCTTGTTCTTTTCCTGTACAGCCAGTATTTAGCCCAGGATCTGATATGTATTGAGTGGAATTAGTATTTTTGAAACATAACACCCATATTGAGATATAATTCAGACACCAAGCAACTCATGCATTCAAAGTGTACAATTCAATGGTTTTTAGTAGTCACATAACTACGAACCATCATAAAAATTGACTTTCATCACTCCAAAACTAACCTCATATTCTTTAGCAGTCACTGCCTATCTCTTCCTACACACACCTTTTCCCAGCCCTATACAACCACCAAACTACTTTCTTTTTCTATAAATTTGATTAATCTGGGTATTTCATTATAAATAAAAACATACAATACATGGCATTTTGTGACGGGCTTCTTTCACTAAGCATAATGTTTTCCAGACTTATCTATGTCATAGCATATATCAATACTTCATTCCTTTTAACGGCCGAATAATATTCCATCGTGTGGATATACCACACTTTATTCATGCAGTCATTAGCTGATGACATCTGGAGTGTGTCTCGCTTTTGGCTTTTATGAGGAACGTTGTTATACATGTTTGTGTACAAGTTTTCATGTGGATACACATTTGAATTTCTCTTAAGTATATTCCTAAGGGTGGAGTTGCTTGGTCATATGATATATTAGTCAGCTGTTGTAACGGTGGTAGAAAAACAAACCCAAACAAGCTTATGGGAGAAGAGGTTTATTGGGAGTTCATGGTTAGAAAGGCAGTCCATAATGGTGGCAGGGCAGGCGTGGTGGTGGTGGCAGGAGGGCCAGTGTCAGAAAATGTCATGGCATAGAGGACCAGGAACAGAAGCCACCTAGGCTGCTGGTCTAGGAGAAAAACCTCCAAAAGCACCCCAACCCTTCACCCCCACCCTCCGAGCTATTTCCATCAACGGGCTGCCTCCCAAAGTTCCCCAACCTCCCAGGACCAAACACAACAAAGCATGACCTTTGGGGGACAATTTAGGTCCAAACCATAACACTCCACTCCCAGCCCCCACAGGCTATGGCCATCTCATAATGCAAAAATGCACTCAGTCCAATCCCAAGAGTCCCCAAAGCCTTAACTGTCTCCCCCATGTCCAAAAGTCCAATCCAAGTGTCCACTGAGACTCAAGGGAAACGTAGCTGTGGGCCCCTAAAAAATAAAAGAGAGGTTACACACTTCCAACAAATAATGGCACCCAGAAACCATTCCCATCCCCAAAGGGAGGAACGGGGGTGCAGAAAGGAAATTTGGTCCATAGCAAGACCGAAATCCCACTGGAGAAACAAACCCTGTCAGTTTAAGTTCGACATTCAGCGCATACGACATCATTTGGTATCTGGCATTATTTAGACCTGAACAGATGTGGGTCGCTCTGGCCCCATGGCCCTCTGGGGCTGGCTCCGCTTCTTCCCAGCAGCTTCCTTTGGCAGACATTTCACAGTGCTGGCATCCCCAATATCCTGGGGTCTCCACTGCTGCTTTGGCTCCGCCTGCAAATCTTCATACATCAGCACTCAGGGGCTCCCTACAGGGCACGCGACCCTGGTACACAGTGCCTGGCCTCGCAGACCGTCTGCGGAAGCCTTGGTGGCAGCCTCCACGACCCCTCAACTCTTGCATTCTTCGTGCCTGCAAAACCAGCACCGCATGGATGGTGCCAAGGGTTGCTGCCATCTGAACAGGAGGCTGGGCCTTTGGGGACCATAGATCCAGCAGCAGCCTCCTGTGCCCAGCTGAGAAACCATTTCCCGGGGTGGCCCCCTTTCAGCAGGGCATTCTGGAGGCATTTGCCTTTTGTTGTTGTTGTTAGGTACTGTCAAGTTGGTATGGGACTCATAGGGTTTTCAATGGCTGACTGTTTCGGGATTGCCTTGGGAGTGGATTGCCAGGCCCTTCTCCGTTTTCTAGTTCTGGGAATTGAACTCGGGACCTCAGAGACTGCAGCGCAGTGCTCTACCAACAGAGCTAAATCCCAGGCTTTGAGACACTCCCTTTCCAAATCTGGAAACAGCTTTTCAGACATTCCCTTTCTGTGCCCTGGGACCTTAGGTGGGAGGGGTCCGGCCTATTCCTGCTGTGCCCCCAGGGAATGTCTTTTGTTCCAGAAAAAAAGGTCGAAGTGTCCCTTCACTGCCGCTTTCCTCTTTAACGATGAAGGTCTCCTGGCTTGAACCAGGCATGTCCACAGTAACCTTAGACAAGTCACAACTTTCCCCCTCTTTAAACTGAACATTTTTCAGATCTTTTCTGAGTTCTGTCATTTTCTCTATTTTTCCATAAATCCTGCTCAATGCAGCAAGCAGTAACCAAGTCACATCCCCTGCTTGTCACCCTCATGGTATTTCCTCTACCAGGTTAATTGGTTCATACTTTTATTTATTTATTTTTCTTTCTTTTTTCATTTTGTTTGTTTGCAGGACTGAGAAGTTGAACCCAGGGCCTTGCATATATTTTGCAAATGCTCTACCACTGAGCTGCACCTTTGGCCCCCTTTTTATATTTTTTTATCTTGAGACAGGGTTTCACTAAATTATGAGGTTGTCTCTGGCCACGAACTTGCAATCCTCCTGCCTTCACCTCCCAAGTTGCTGGGATTACAGGTGTGCACCATTGTGTCCGGCAACGACTTCATAACTTTTAAAGGCAGCCTCACTCAAATCTTTAGGGCATGAACAAAATGCAGACAATCTCTTTGCTAGAATATAACACGGATCATCTGTAGTCTAATTGCTACGGAGCTGGCTTAGGCATTAGCAGGCAATATGGAGGAAAAGCCTGCAGCCGTAGCCCTGTGGCATCCGATCCCATCAGATCTCGGAAGCTAAGCAGGGTCAGGCCTGGTTAGTCCTTAGATGGGAGACTGCCTGGGAACACCAGGTGCTGTAGGCTTGGGAGACAGACCTGGCAACCCACTCCCAAAAGTCAATCTGCCATTGTAAACCCTATGAACAGCAGAGAAGCACTGACAATAGTGTTTTGCCTGTTGTACGCAGGGTCGCTATGAATTGGATACCGACTCAACTCCAGGGCACCTAACAACAACAACGGAGGAAAAGGGACTGAAAGTGACTCCTCCCTTTCTGCCGTGATGAAGAAGCCACATGGGTCTCTGAGGACATTGGAAGGACATTTTCAAATGGGTCCCACACCCTACCCAAGCCCTTGAGCCATTTACAAAACAAAGACCCTAGGACCACATCACCCTATCACCCTTAGTTGAGTGCCCAGGGCTGATATCACACTGGGCATGCCCTGTTGTTGTTGTTAGGTGCCATTGAGTCCTGTCCCACTCATAGCAACTCTCATAGGGTTTTCAATGGCTGATTATTTTGGAATTGCCTTGGGAGTGGATTGCCACGTCCTGCTCCCATTTTTGCAGTGCTGGGAATCGAACCCAGGACCTCAGAGACTACAGAGCAGCGCTCTGCTAACTGAGCTAAATCCCAGCCTCGGGCATGCCCTAGTTTGAATAAAACTAGAGGTAACATGTGCCCATTCTCTCTTCTTCCATTCTTCTTCCACAAGCTCTCTCTTCTTCCAATCCCCACACCCCCTCTTCTTCTCCACTCTTCTCTTGCCAGCAACCACATGCACTCCTCTCTCTTCTCTCAGGCCCACCACCTTCTGTGTCTATCCAAGGCATCTTTCCTTCTAAAAGCCTGCTTTACTCTCCTGCTGTCTGGCCTCTTTACCTTCCCCTGGATAATTGTTGTTGTTGTTAGGTGCCGTCCAGTCGGTATCTGACTCATAGCGACCCTCATAGGGTTTTCAATGGCTGACTGTTTTGGATTGCCTTGGGAGTGGATTGCCACGTCCTTCTCCCATTTTGCGGTGCTGGGAATTGAACTCGGGACCTCAGAGACGGCAGCGCAGCGCTCTACCAACTGAGCTAAATCCCAGCCCCCCCTGGCTAGTAGAAATATCCTTATGCTGATTCACCTATGGAACAGGGGTCTCTCCAGGTTCCTTTGCAGATCTCACTAAGCTTCTCCGGGTGCCTCAGTTTTCCCTGTAATTATTCCTTAAAGGTGTGCCATCTGTAATAAACCCATTCTACACTCTCTACTATAACTTCTGTGTCAGGTATAAATTCTTTTATGCAC
>VMDO01029337.1:0-22760 GCA_007922755.1 Pedetes capensis | reverse complement strand
ATTGTTCCAGCACCATTGATTGAAAACATAAACCTTCTTCTAGTGAACTGGATGTATTTGTGTGGGTCTAACTCTAGGTTCTTTATTCCTTTGATTCATATGTCTATCATTCTGCCAATTATGACACTGTCATGATTATTCCACTTGGACCCTCCATTTCACACTATATAATAAAATTAACTCCAAATGCATCAAGAATGTAAATGTTAGAACTAACTTATTAAACTTTTAGAAGAAAACAGTGATAAATTTTCATGACTTTAGATTAGACAATGCAAACCAAAACCATAATGAGTTACCACTTCACATAAACTATGAGTATAATAAAAAAAAGACAGAGCCAGGTGCAGTGGCGCATGCCTGTAATCCCAGTGCTTGGGAGGCGAAGGCAGGAGGATCACAAGTTCGAGACCAAAGGCAGCCTGTGTAACATAGCGAGACCCTGTCTCAAAAAGTAAAAAAAAAAAAAAAAGGCTGGAGGAGGCAGCTCAGTAGTCCAGCACTTGCAAAGCATGCAAGTGCAAGGCCCTGGGTTCAACCCCCTGCACTGAAAAAAAAAAAAGACAGATACTAGCAAGCTTTGTTAAAGAGGTAAAGAAATTAGAAGCTTTATATACTGTAACCACTGTGAAAAATCTTTGCTCAAATGATTAAACATACCACATAATTCAGCAATTCCATTCCTGGGTAGACACCCAAAGGGAACAAAATATATGCTTATACAAAAACATGTACACAAATACTCATAGCAGCATTATTTGTGATAGCCAAAAGGATAAATAATCTACATGTTCATCAATTGATAAATGTACAAATTATGGTACATCAATGTAATGGAACATTAGTTGGCAATAAAACAGAATTAAGTACTGATACATGGTCCAATATCATGATGATTTAAACCTTGAAAATATTATGCTAAGTAAAAGAAGGCAATCAAAAAAGACAACATATTAGTTGATTCCATTTTTATGAAATGCCCAGAATAGACAAAGCAGTCAAGGGACCTCAGTTTAAGACTTGAAACTTTGACACTTCTAAAGGAAAACATAGAGAAAAAACTTTAAGATACAGGGATAGGAAAGAACTTTCTGAAAAGGATCCCAATAGCCTAGGAAGTAAGAATAAGAAATGACAAATGGGATTGCATCAAATTAAAAAGCTTCTACATAGCAAAGGAATTGGCTATGAGAGTGAAGAGACAGCTTACGGAATGGGAGAAAATCTTTGCCAGATTTTTTACATCAGACAGGAGATTAATATCTATAATATACAAAGAACTCAAAAAATTAAATGCCAGAAAACAAAGCAATCAGTAAGAAGGGAAATGAAATGAACAGTTAGTTCTCAAAAGATGAAGTACAAATGGCCAATAAATATACAAAAATAAATGTTCAACATCCTTAATCATAAGTTGTTGTTAGGTGCTATCGAGTCAGGTCCAACTGATAGCAACCCTATGGCCAACAGAAAAAACACTAACTGACACTGTGTCATGCACAAGATCTTTTTAATAAAAACTATGGCAACCACTGTGTCAGTGCATCTAGTTAAGGGTCTTCATTTTTTTCATTGACCCGTTACTCTTCCAAACATGATGTCTTTCTTCAGGGATTTGTCCCTCCTGACAACATGCCCAACATAAAATGCAGTCTAGCCATCCTTGCTTCCAAGGAGCACTCTGGTTGCCCTACTTCTGGGATGGATCTGTTGGTTCTTTTAGCAGGCCGTGGTATATTTGATATTCATCTCCAGCACCATCTTTCAAAAGCATCAGTTCTTCTTCTGTCTCCCTTATTCAATGTCCAGCTCTCATAAACATATGATACAATTGAAAATACCATGGCATGAGTCAGGTGCACCTTTGTCTTCAATGTGACATCTTTACTTTTCAACACTTTAAGGAGGTCTTTTGCAACAGCTTTTCCCAATGCAATGTGTTCTTTGATTTCTTGACTTGCTGCTTCTGTGGGTATTGACTGTAGAACCAATTCAAGCAAAATCTTGGATAACCTCAACCTTTTCTCCATTTATCATGATGTTGCTTACTGACCCAGTTGTAAGAATTTTTTTTCTTGATGGTGAGACATAATCCACACTGAAGGTTGTGCTCCTGGATCTTCATCAGTAAATGTTTCAAATCCTTTTACTTTCAGCAAGCAGACTTCAGTCATCTGCATAACATGGGTTTTTAATGAGTTGTCCTCCAATCCTGATGCTACATTCTTCTTCATAAAGATCAGCTTCCCAGATTATTTGATCATCATAGAGATTACAGAGGTACAGTGAAAGGATACAGCCCTGATGCACATGTTTCTTGATGTGACACCAGGCAGTGTTTCCTTCTTTTGTTCAAATGACTGCATCCTTGTCCACGTACAGATTCCTCATGAGTACAACTCAGTGCTCTGGTATTCCCATTCTTCACAATGTTATCCATAATTTATTATGATTCACATGGTCAAATGCCATTGCATAGTCAATAAAACATGGATAGACATCTTTCTAATATCTTCTGCTTTCATCAAACAGTCATCTTAATAATGTCCTTTTTTCCATGGCCTCTTCTCAATATGTCTTGATTTTCTGACACTTCCTTGTCAATATACTGTTGCAGTAGCTTTTGAATGACCTTCAGCAAAATTTTACTTGCATGAGATATTAATATTGTTTGATAATTTCCACATTTGGTTGGATCCCCTTTCTTGGGAATAGGCACAAAGATGGGTCTCTTCCAGTGAATTTTCCAGGTAGATATTTTCCAAATTTCTTGGCATGGAAAAATGAGCACCTCCAGTGCTACATCTGTTTGTTGAAAGATCTCAACTGGTATTCCATCAGTTCCTGGAGTCTTAGGTTTTGCCTTCTTTCAAGGCAGCTTCCACTTCTTCCTTCAGTACTATTGGTTATTGATCATATGCAACCTCTTGAAATAGTTGGCCATCCACCAATTCTTTTTGGCATAATGATTCTATGTATTCCTTCTATTATCTTTTGATGTTTCCTGTGTCATTTAATATTTTCCCTGTGGAATCCTTCCCTCTTGCCAATCAAGGATTGAATTTTTTTATTCAGTTATTTAAGTTTTTAGAAAAACAGAGCATGTTCTTCCCTTTTTCTATCTCCAGCTCTTTGCACATGTCATTATAATATTTGATTTTGTCTTCTCAAGCTGCCCTTTGAAGTTTTCTGTTTTCAGTTCTTTAACTTCATCATATCTTCCCTTTACTTTAGCTATTTGACATTCAAGGGTAAGTTTCAGAGTCTCTCTTGACATGTAATTCTGTCTTTTCTTTTTTCCCCATCTTTCTAATAATCATCAGGGAAATGCAAGTGAAAACTACATTGAGATACCATCTCACCCCAGTCAGAATGGCTTGCATCAACAAAACAAACAACAAATGCTGCAGAGGATGAAGAGACCTTTATACAGTGTTGGTGGGAATGTAAATTACTGCAGCCCTTCTTCAAAGACTAAGACTAGAACTACCATATGACTCTCCTAGAGGTCTCCTGGGTATATACCCAAAGGAATCAAAATCAGTATACAATACAGATACCTATGCATCCACATCTATTGTGGCACTATTCACAATAGGCAAATTCTGGAATCAGACTAAGTGCCCGTCAACGGATGAATGGATAAAGAAAATGTGGTACATATACACAATGTATTTTTATTCAGCCATAAAGAAAAATGAAATTATATCATTTGCAGGCAAATGGATGGAACTTCAGGTTGTCATGATAAGCAAGATAAGCCAGTCTAATAAAGGCAAATATTACATGTTTTCTGTCACATGCAGAATATATATATACACACATATGCATATGTATATATGTACATACATATGTATATGTACATATATGTATATGTGTATGTATGGATATATATACATATATACATATATATATATATATATATATATATGACATAAAAGCAAAAGTGGGACTATTTGGAAGGAGGAAGGGGACCAGCAAGAGGGAAAAGTGGAGTCAAGAGAGGGAAATAGGGGAGTGAATATGAACAAAATACAATGATTTACATGTATGAAAATATAATGAATTTATAGGAAAAATTACATCTTGACTGAAAAAAAGAAAAGAAAGAGTGCGCAAAGAATTAGGGACAGAGATACATTTCTAAGACCACCATGTAAAGAAAAGTTCCAGGGGTGGTATGTGTGTGTGTGTGTGTGTGTGTGTCTGTGTGTGTGTGTGTGTGTATGTAAAATCTCACACACTGATTAATTTACAAACCAAAGCACAAAGACTTCAGATTCCATTACAGGACTCTTGATACCAGATGGATGTCAATAATTGTGGTTTGTTCAGCATTAAGATTAGTGGGTTTGTGAACAACTGATCTCATTTAATACAAGCAAATAACTGTGATGTTGGCTAGGGTCCCAGATTTCATTCAAAACTATTTCACAACTGCTAAAGAGCTGCCTCTCTGAAAATACCAGACTCTATTTGATAGCATGACAATGTCACTCAATGGTCAAGAATGAACTTCAATTTGTATATAAATTGTTTATGCTTAAATGTCACTTCTGAAGTACATGGATAGTTTATTTTCTTTGGGTAAAACTCTTCCGGTACTCATCCATCCATTCCCTCCCTCCTAAAGAAACTTTCATGCTAATCAGTTGCTAAGTAAACTGCTGTTCACAGTGAGAGCAAAGGGACCCATCCACCCAATCCCACCATGACAATTATGCCACCCATAATTGTGATATCTGATGACTGAGGTTGCCTAACTGGAAAGGATAGCAACTAGGCTCTGGCAAGTAACCTAGCTGGCAGTGGTGAGAAGGAAGCTCTGGCAGGGTGTATCTGACATGGTGAGTCTGAGGGGCATAAACCCAGGATGGAAGTTCCTACACTGAGACAAACGAAGGCACCCATAAGAGAGAGAACAACAGTAGCCCCTGACCAGGGCGGCTGCAGTCTGCCCACTGGACAGGAGGGGTGCCTGACTAATTGCATAGCTGCCTGTCTCTATATAACACCGTTTGTTTGTTGAAGGTCCCCTTCTTTGTCCTGAACAAATTGACCTATTTGCTTCACTTTGTGCATTTAATTTTCATCTGTATGTTTGCAAAATACCCCATCGGTGTTCATTATAGTAAATTAATATTAGTGTTTCTGTAAGACAACCATCAGCCCTCATTTTCACTAACTCTTTCCCACCTCTCCTCCGTCCCTTGACTAATAGATATCATTTCAACAGTTTGACTAACTGCCGTGTTATAGAAAAGGCGGTAATTTATACTGATGTAATGGCCGTGATAAAAATCATTTGTGTGCTGATTTTATAAATTAGGGTGGAAATGTGAGTGCCTCTGAAAAATGAAGTGCTACCACATGGATTCCACTGTTGCTAATGCTTCATACCTTTCTGCTTCATTAAACCAATTTCACGGGGAGATGAGTTAGAGGAAGAAGCTGTGCTGCTTATGAGATGCAACAATGGTTTATTGAAAGAAATGGGGCTAAGATTAAATTAAGTGCTACTCAAGAAATATGGAAATACAAAAATATTCAGGCTTCTAGATGGGTAATTCAAAAATATGATAAGTTAGCTCTTTCATACTCCAAAAACGGGCTTATCGTAATTAAAAAGAACAGAATTCACAGCCTAATAATTAATATTGAAGACTTTCTTGAAATTACTCCTATGGGTGTGAGACCCCAAGAACGAATTTACCCCATTTCTATTTTGAGATTACACAACTCAAAATTTTTGATTGGATCCATTCTGATAATATTGGTTCTTCAAAATACTTCCTCGATGGCTTGCTCACTCTTGAGAAGTAAATACCAATCTAATATAAAAGGGGAAGGGGGCAAGATGAAGGCACCCAACAGAAACTAGTCAGGCCACTCACTGACAATTGGCAATTACCAAACATAACTACTTGGTCTGTTCCTCTGTTTTCAGACTTCAGGTAGGCATAGCAGCTGAATAGAGATTTATGCTGGGCAGCATCTTACTGCTCCTTTTTGGACAATGTCCTAAATTGGAGGTAGAGACAGTGAAAAATTAAGCATTGATTGGCATGCCCCTAGGAGCAGGTACCAAAGAATTGGGCTGGAGCCATTGCCACTGTTCATCTAAATTGCCTACTATTTCATCCATTCTGATGAGCTTGAAGTTTTCACTTTCTAGCAACTAAACCCTATTTGTTCCCTGAATTGTGAAGGATGTAAATACAAAGGGATTCATTCATTAAATAAGAGGCTTATGAATACTTGGTGTTTTTTAAATGCAAAATTTCAAAGTGCAGCTGAGGAGTTGCCATTTTCCTCCCCCTGTCACAATGAGATCTCTGTGTGTAAGTGACCCAAGTCCTGGGGTTGAGTCCAGCTCTCAGATTAGCACAGAAAACACGTACAAACACGACTTTCAACCCACCCCCTCCCACTGATGATAAAAAGGAGTTCCAAAAGTGTTCCTCTAGGATGGGAGGAAAGGGTATGGATATTACAATCCTGGTGATTATGCACCAAGAGTCAGAGAATATAGCTCCACCCAAATGGAAAATTTATTGATGTGCGGTCTGTTGCTACCATCCTGAAATCTGGAGCTCAAGAGACTTAGCTCAGGCAGCTAACCTACCATGTTTACAGTCATAACAAACACTTTTCATCACACTTTCCTAGAGGAGCTTACAGCAATTACATTCTGAGGCGCCTTACTGCTATTAGCTGATAGACATGTCTACTCATCAGTAAGGGAAAGTGTGCCACTCAAATGTCAGTCAGCCTGTTGGTGGCTTAAAAAGCCACTATCCTGAGCTGGGTGTTGTAGAACATGCCTGCAATCCCAGCACTCTAGAGGCTGAGGCAGGAGAAAAGAGAGTTTGAGGCCAGCCTGGTTTACACAGCAACTTCCAGGCAAGTCCTGGGCTACACAGCAAGACCTTGTCTCACAAACTATTAATCACAGAAACTGGATGATGAGTATTTGGAATGTCATATATAATGAACTCTTTACTTTTGCACAGTGTTAAAATTTTTGCAATTAAAAGGTGTTTAAAAACAAGATCCTGTCTCAAAACACCAAAATAAATAAATAAATAAATAAATAGGAAGAAGAAGAAAAAAAGCAAAGCCATTGTCTTGGTTTTGAACATTATAAAACTATAAAAATACATACTTAGCTCAAAAGTTAAAGACAAACTTAAGGAAAATTAACTTTTGGAGAAATGTTAGTATTTGATACAGATACTTTTGAAAGAAGATATGGTTAAGAATTTGCCTTCAACTAACTGGTGACCGTAAACCACAACTTTGTGGCCCATAATGTGAGATCACTGAATTTTATTCTAGCTAGATGTTCCTACTGTCTGTACTGCCTTCTTTGTAAGAACTGTCCTAGAAAAAGCCTACAATAAGCCAGATGTTAATAGTTACAGTGCAGTTGCTCCCTCCCTATGATTCAGAAAAATTACATTAAAGTATTAAGTGTTCATGTAAATGGCAGAAAATAGCATTTTTGTTTGTTTGGTTGGTTTTTGTATGTTTGTTTTTGTGACACTTGTGGACCTCATACATACTTAGCAAGTGCTCTACCACTGGATTGTGCCTCCAGCCTATATTTTTACTTTTTATTTTGAGACGGGATCTTGCTAAATTATGCAAGCTGCCTCTGGCCTCAAACTCATGACCCTCCTGCCTGAGCCTTCCCAGTTGCTGGGATTATAGGCATGCATCACAGTGCCTGGCACAAAACAGGTTCCAATGCTTATAGTTACAAAGATTTAAGGACAAAAGTATGCATTATATTGGAGTAGGTGGTGGTGGTTGTTAGATGCCGTTGAGTCTGACTCATAGTGACCCTATGTACAGCAAATCAAAACACTCTCTGATTCTGTGCCAGGCACACAATCTTATTTATGCTTAAGTCCATGGTCATAGACACTGTGTCAGTCCATCTGGTGGAGGGTTTTCCTCTTTTGCGTTGACCTGCCACCCTCCCAAACATGATGTCTTTCTCCAGGGACTGGTCTCTCCTGACTACATGTCCCAAATATGTAAAAAAAAAAAAAGATGCTTCGATCCTTGGCTTTTCTTTTGACTGTCCTCCCCACTGCTGAAGAACATGATTCTCTTATCCCAAATTCAGGTTCCCTCTGGCTCCAGCCACACTTGGAGCTGAAGAACTCTGCTCTCTCACCTAGCGGTCCAGTCCATCTACTTCCTGTTCCATGGCAGCTAGAGCTTTTGGAAGGTCAGGCAGTACCGGGAAGATTCAGGAGAGATACTTTCCTGAGCAGACTTGGGGGAAACAACAAGCACTAAGATATTTGCCTAAAAGTCATACCATGAGCTGGGGAACAGATGATTGAGAAATAAGTTCCACAATTCCATAACTCCACTGAGGCCAGGATCTGGCTTCAAAAGTGACAACGATGAAATGGCTATGACTCAGTGGCTTGAAGAAACTGACCAGGCCTGGAGACAAATGTGATAACTCATCTATGTCATATAGTCATTATGTTTGTTCCTGGTGCCTTCTGTTCATCTTCTACTAAGTATTATTCTCCCAAGTCATTTTATTCAGTACTGTGGGTTGAACCCAGAGCTTCACCCATGCTAGGCAAGTGTTTTACCACTTAGCTGCAACCCCAGTCCCTTTCTCATTTTTTATTTTGAGACAAGGTTTCACTAAGTTGTGCACCCTGCCTCTGGCCTTGAACTTGTGATCCTCCTGCCTCAGCCTCCCAAGTCACTGGAGATATAGGCATTCACCACAGGACCTGGATTCAAATCAGTTTTCATTTATCTTTGAGATCATACCTCAAACTAAGCTTTCTTATATTTTTTACCTCTTCGCTCCCTTCTTCTCCTCTGTTTTGGGGCTACTCTCTTTCCTGCTGCAGGAGACTTTGTGTGTAAAAGTGAAGGCATGGTAGCAAAAAAAGCAGTGAAGGTGTTTTATAAGTCTATTATATTTTCTACACTTATTTCATGAAATGTACAAACAGTAAGTAGTGTATCATTAATCAACACCAGCTATACTCATCATCTCCAAGAAATGGAAATTGCTGAAGAAAGTTAAGAAGCCTGTGTTCAGATACGTTTTCTACTCAACCCTAAAGCTAATGGTTTTCAAACTTGAGTGCGCACTAGAATCACCAGATGGGCCTATTAGAAAGCAAACTGCTCTCCACCTCCCCCAGATCCCTGATGCATTACAGCTGGACTTGGACCCAATATCTTGCATTTCTACAAAGTTTCAAGGTGATGATGATGCGGATCTGAGGTATACAAGACCAACAAGTTCTTTTGCTCCACCCAGTTGTTCGTAAACTGCTGAAAATTAGAATCATGTTGTTATGGGGTGCCGTCAAGTCGGTATCCAACTCATAGCAACCCTATGTACAACAAGTGAAACACTATTGTCAGTGCTTCTCTGCTGTTCATAGGGTTTTCAATGGCTGACTATTTTTTGGGAGTGGGTTGCTGGGTCTGTCTCCCAAGCCTACAGCACCTGGTGTTCCCAGGTGGTCTCTCATCCAAGTACTAACCAGGCCTGACCCTGCTTAGCTTCCAAGCTCTGATGGGATCTGATGCCACAGGACTATGGCTGCAGGCTACACTATGTAGGGATCTTTTAAAAACCCAAAACTCACTCTGCGCCTTAAGTCAATTAAAGTCTTTGGAGGTGGAATTAATGGATCAATATGTTTCATAATCCCCCAGTTGATCCCAACATACAGCCATGTGTGAGATTCAGTGCTTTAGAAAGCAAAAATGCTTTTATGTTTTTGTTTTGTTTAAGCAAGTGGGAAGAACATAGTTAACTTGTGTTTACATGTTGTTGTTGTTAGGTGCCGTCGAGTCAGTATCCGACTCATAGCAACCCTCATAGGGTTTTCAATGGCTGGCTGTTTCGGGATTGCCTTGGGAGTGGATTGCCAGGTCCTTCTCCCATTTTTGCGGTGCTGGGAATTGAACTTGGGGCCTCAGAGACTGCAGCGCAGCGCTCTACCAACTGAGCTAAATCCCAGCCCCTGTGTTTCCATAGTGCTGATTTTTTTCTAAAGTGCTAATATATACAAGTAATATCAACAGATGGTTTGCCACAGTTCCAAATAGTCATGCTCCAAGTTAAGTAGAAGGTATGTGTGACAAAGGTAATTCGATATATAAGTAGTCTGACAGAGGGGCTAGAAAATTGACATGGCAAAATCAGGCCTGCAGCTTCCAAAAATCTCTGATCAGAACATCAAAGAGAGGGCCTGGAAAGTACTACTTGGGCAACAGCTAAAGAACTCTTCTTTTCAGCCATATTAATTTCTTTATACCAGTGGTTCCCAATTTTTTTGGTACCAGGGACCAGTTTCATGTTAGATGATTCTTCAACTGACTGGGGTGGAGATGGGGGTATGTGGATGGTTTGGTGATGATTCAAGTGATGAGGAAGGACAGGCTTTAAATACACATGAAGCTTCGTTTACTAGCCTACCACTCACCTTGTGCTGTGTGGCCTAGTTCCTAACAGGCCATGCACCATGGCCCCCGGGATTGGGGAGGCTGCTTTAGACGCATCTGCTTGGCTCATTTCAAAGAGCCATAGAAACTCTCATTTGTTTTTGACCAGGTGCTGTCATTACCAACATTGGCACTAGAACAGTGATTCCCAAATATTTGCACTTAAGTATCACCTAGGGAGCTTAAAACTATCAATTCATATTTCCCAACCCCCAAGATTCTGATTTAATTAGTCTTGGGTAGTCTGGGATCCAGAATTTTAAGAAAGTTCTCCTGGTAAGTCTAATATGCAAACCATATGGGAACTACTGGGTTAGAGCAATGACTCCTTTGCTAGCCTCCTGTGTGCAACATGGTTTCTGGTTTGATAAAATACCTTTTCAACAAATGCTGCTGGGCCAACTAGACAATCTCATGCAAAATATTAAAAATAGTCAATATAGACACAGACCTTATGCTCCTCATGAAAATGAAGCTCAAAATTCACTGTAGAAAGAAAGGTAAAAGGCAATACCAAAAAACTCCTAGAAGGGAGTCAGGTGCTATGGCGCATGCCTGTAATTCCAGTGACTTGGGAGGCTGAGGCAGGAGGATTTTGAGTTGAAACCAGGGGCAGCCCGTACAACTTAGTGAGACTCTGTCTCAAAATGAAAAATAAAATAAAAAGGGGGTCTTTGGTGAGGCTCAGTGGTATAGCACTTGCCTACTCTGCATGAGGCCCTGGGTTCAATCATCAGTACTGAAAAAAAAAAACCCTCCTAGAAGATAACTGAAGAGAAAATCTAGATGCCTTTGTTTTTGGTGATGATTTCTTTAGATATGACATATGGCATGAAAGAAATAAGGTAGGCATCAATAAAATTTAAAAATTACTACTCTATAAAATTTTTAAAAAGGACCTGGAAACTCACTCCCAAAAGGCAATCAGCCATTAAAATCCCTATGAATAACAGAGAAGCAATAACAATACTATTTCACCTGTTGTACCTTGGGTCACTATGAATTGGACACCAACTCGATGGCACCTAACAACAACTCCATATAATATACTATCAATAGGATGAAAAGACAAGACAAAGACTCAGAGGAAATAGCAAAGACTGATAAAGAACTGTTATCCAAAATACACAAAATACTCTTAAAACTCAACAATAAGAAAACAAACTGATTTTAAGAATGGTCCAAATAACCACCTTACCATATCCCAAAGGTTCTGTTAGGCTATGTTTTTGCTTTCATTTGATTCTAGGAATTTTTTAATTTCCTCTCTGATTTCTTCAAAGATTCACTGATCATTTAAGAGTACATTGTTCAATCTCCATGTATGTGTCTAGTTTCTGTAGCTTCTCTTGTATTGATTTCTAATTTTATTCCATTATGGTCCAGTAAGATGCAAGAATTTATTTTGATTTTTATGCATGTTAAGATTTTATTTATGGACTAAAATGTGATTTTAGAGAAAGTTCCATGGGGTACTGCAAAGAATATGTATTCTGTTGCCTTTGGATGGAATATTCTGTAGATAGCTACTAAGTCCATTTGATCTATTGTGCAGCTTATCTCCAAAGTATACTCATGTAAAAGACACCCAATACAAAATTCAGTTCAAAATGGATCAAAGACCCTAATGTAAGATCTGAAACTTTGAAACTAGTAAAGGATAACATAGGGAAAACATTTCAAGATATAGGCATAGGCAGGAACTTTCTGAAAAGGACCTCAGTAGCTCAGGAAACAATACCAAGAATTGACAAATGAGATTGCATGAAATTAAAGAGCTTTTACACAGCAAAGGAGAAATTACCAGAGTAAAGAGATAACCTACAGAATGGAAAATCCTTGCCAGCTATATGTCAGACAGTGGGTTAATATCTAGAAGTATAATAAGGTCAAGAAATTAAACACCAAAAAAGAAAATTATCTAATCAAAAACTGGCAAATGAATTAAAAAGAGTTCCAAAAGAAGACATAAAAATGGCCAATAAACATATGAAAAATTTTGAACATCTTTAGCCCTCAGGGAAATGCAAATCAAAACTACATTGAGACCCCATCTTACCCTAAAGAGAATGGCTAGTATCAACAAAACAAACAACAACAAATACTGGCCAGGTGTGGAGAGAAAGGAACCCTTATACACTGCTGGTGGGAATATAAGCTGGTATGGCCACCATGGAAACCAGTATGGAGGTAAATCAAAAATTAAAGATAGAATGACCATATGATCCAGCTATACTACTCTTGGGTATATATCCAAAGGAATATATGTCAACATATCAGAGATACTGCTAATCCATGTTTATTGCAGCACTATTTACAATATCCAAGGTATGGAATCAACTTAGAAGTCCATCAGCTGATCAGTGGATAGGAAAAATGTGATCATATATATATATATATATATATATATATATATATATATATATATGCGCCATGGAGATCTATTCAGCCATAAAGACAAAATTATGGCATTTTACAGAAAATGGATGGAACTAGAGATTATCATTTTAAGTGAAATAAGCCAGACCCAGAAAGATAAACATCATGTTTTCTTTCATATGTGGATCATCGATTTCAATATACATTCAATATTTTAAAATATATGTTATGAAAGTAGAAAGTAGAAGGGGGGCTATGTAGGGGAGCAAAAAAGACTAAAGAGAGGGAGGATGTAGTTAGAAGAGGTAACGGGGGAAAGGAAGAGAAATACCATGTTCTGTTCTCAAAGGCAAAATCTGGGTTTATATGTATATATAATATTACATACACACACACACTCAAACACACACACACATACACACATGTACACACAAAGGTAAGCAGAAGGAAATCAGAATGGGGAAGGAGAGTCATGAAAAGGTAATATGGGAGGTAAGCTTGAGCAATGTGTATGTGTGGAAATGTCATAAGGAAACCCATTAAATTGTGCATTAACTTAAAAAATTACTAAGAAGAAAAGGAAAAAAAACTGTCCAGATACCTCAATAGTCATCTCACCAAAGAAGATAGTAAATATACATATGAAAGGTAGTCCACATTACATGCCATTAGGGAAGTATGAATTAAAACAATGAGATACTACTGCATAGCTATTAGAATGGCCAAAATCCAGGGCATTGACAACAGCAAATGTTAGCAAGGATATGGAGCAATAGGAATTACTATTCACTGCTGGTATGAATGCAAAATGGTACGGCCACTTTGGAAGTGGCTTCTTATAAAACTAAACACCATTATCAGCAATTGTGCTCCTTGGTATTTACTCAAAGAGGTTAACTTGTAACAACAAAAAATCTGCACATATCTGTTGCTATGGTTTGGGTATAATTTTTGTGTACCTCAAAGGTCCATATGTAAAGGCTTGGTCTCTAGGGTAATGGTATTGGCAGGTGCTTTGGACTGTTAAGTAGTAGATCCTAGGGGGATGTCCTCAGTCATTGAGGGCGTGCCCTTGAAGGGGATTTTAGAATCCTGTCTCTTCCTCTCTCTTTCTGCTCCTTCAAGATGTGACTGTCCTAACCACAATCTAGCTATAATATGTTGCCCTCACCAGAGGCCAAACACATGGGGCTGCCCAATCATGGACTCAGTGTTTACCAGGGGTTGGGGAAAGGGAAGGCTGAGTAGGCATAGCAAAGAGGATTTTTAGGGAAGTGGAATTATTGTGTATGATACTATAATGGTGGGCTGGGGTTTAGCTGAGTTGATTGAGTTCTGCTCCACACTTTCTGAGGACCTAGGTTTGATCCCCAGCACTCCAAATGGGAGAAGGATTTGGCAGTGCACTCCCAAAACAATCAGCCATTGAAAACCCTCTGGGGGTTACTATATGTCAGGTACAACTTGACAACACCTAACAACTGTAATGGTGCAGGATGTTGATAAAGGGGAAGGCAATGCACATATTGGAGCAAGGGGCATATGGGAAATCTCTGTACTTTCTGCTCTATTGTGGTATGAACCTAAAATTGCCATGATGCACACCTGTGATCCAAGCTACTAGGGAGGCTGAGGCAGAAGGATCATGAGTTTGAGGCCAAAGGCAGCCTGCACAACTTAGCGAGACCTTGTCTCAAAATAAAAAGTAAGAAAAAGGCTAGGGGTGTGGCTCAGTTGTAGAGCATATTCCTAGCATGTATGAGGCCCTGGATTCAATCCCCCAGTACTGGAAAAAAATTAAAGAGGAAAAATATATAACATTAAAATACATAGAAGGCAGCTATAGCAGTATAGAATAGAAAATTCATATCACAAATGCTTATATCATAAAAGAAGACTTTTTTCAAATCAATAATCGTAGTTTCTTACCTTAAGAAACTAGGAAAAGAGCAAAATAAACCAAAAAAGCAGAAGGAAATGGCAAAAGTACCAGCCGAAATCCACAAAACTGAAAACAGAAAAATAGTAGAGAAAATCAATGGAACAGAGCACTGATTCTTTAGGGGGCAAGTCAGTAAAACTAATAAACCTTTAGCAAGACTAACAAAGATTCAAAAAAGAGAAGGTACAAATAAAATCAGAGAAGAAGCAGAGGATATCACTACAGAATCTGTATCCATGAAAAGGAAAATAAGAGAATACTATCCCAAAACTGGGCACCATGGCATATTCTTATAATCCTAGTTACTCGGTAGTCTAAGGCAGGAGGATCACAAGTTCAAGGCCACAGATAGCCTGCACAATTTAGTGAGACCTTGACTCAGAAATAACAAATACAAATTAAAATGGTCTAGATGTGTGGCGTGGTGGTGGAACACTTGCCTAGCATGAGCAAGATCCAGGGTTCAACTTCCAGTACTACAAAAAATATTACAAATATCTTAGCCAGGCGCGGTGGCACATGCATATAATCCCAGTGGCTGGGAAGGCAGAGGCAGGAGGATCGTAAATTCAAGACCAGAGGCAGCCTGCATAACTTAGCGAGACCCTACCTCAAAAAAAAGTAAAAAAATGGGCTGAGGGTACAGCTCAGTTGTCTAGCACTTGCTAAGCATGCAAGGGTGAGGCCCTGGGTTCAACCCCCAGTACCAAAAAAAAAATTATAAATATCTTTAAGCCTGTAAATTTAACAACTTAGGAGCAATAGGCCAATTCCTTAAAACTCACAAACTATCAAACTCAACTAAAATGAAACAGACTTCCCGAATGATCCTGTAACAAAGAAGTTCAATTTGTGAGTAAAAATTCCACGCTAATAAAATGTTCAGTCTCATATGTTTTCTTTGGAGAATTCCACCAAACATTAAAGACAAAACAGAAATCTTACACAAATTCTTTCAGAAAATAGCAGAGGGAACACTTAACTCATTTTCTGAGGCATGTATTGCCCTGGTATCAAAACTAGACAAAGATAATACAAAATAAGAAAACTGCAGACTAATATGTATCATGAACTTTTATTCAAAACTAATAAATATTAGCAACTCACATACAGCAATGTATTGACAGGACTGAGAATACGTTACCCCAAAATAGGACACTTTGGCATACTGAATATTTTAAGCTGAAGATGTTTGAGACAACCAGGGACAGGAAGGACTCTCTGACCTCTTGCTCTTCTCCCCTAAAGTAGACATAAATCCTACAAAGGATTTTCTGAGCTTCCCTTAAGCAGGTCATAAGACCCACATGTGAAAGGTGCTCACTCCATACCTAGAGGAAAGGAACATCTTTATCTCTGAAGACACAGGGACAGAGAAGAGAAATGGGAAGAAATATGCCTTGCTAGGTTCCTCCTAGTTTATCACCTTTAGAGCATACCCCCTTTGTCCAAGTGTAATTCTCCATGATTGTCTCCTCTTCATTAAACCTAAGCACAAAAATGCACAAGTTTTCCTGTGTCTTTAGGCGTTCGTTTCTGAAGGCTCCCATGGTACGTAAAACTTGTATTAAATCGATTTGTATGTTTTTCTCCTTTTAATCATTCTTTGTCAGTTTTATTTTCAGAAAGGAACCCTAAGAAGATTCAGGAAAGTTTTCTTCCCATATAGTGTAAAAAGAATTGTACTTCATAACCAAACTGGATTTACTTAACCAAATCTAATTCCTTATTCAAAAATGAATGAAAAAAGTATCACCTAATGTAATACACGTGGGCTGGGATTTGGCTCAGTTGGTAGAGCGCTGCGCTGCAGTCTCTGAGGTCCCTAGTTCAATTCCCAGCACTGCAAAAATGGGAGAAGGGCCTGGCAATCCACTCCCAAGGCAATCCCGAAACAGTCAGCCATTGAAAACCCTATGAGGGTCGCTATGAGTCGGATACCGACTCCACAGCACCTAACAACAACAACAACAATGTAATACACCGTATCAACAGTCCAATGAAGATAAATTATGTCATCATTTAAGTGGATTCAGAAAAAAGCTTTGACAAAATTCAACAGCCATTCATAATTAAAATAAGACAAAACCTCACTGAGTATTATGGAAAAAAAAGAACTACCACCACTTGGCCTGCAGCAGTACTACTGTGGCATTAGATCTTGGAAGCTAAGCAGGGTCAGACTTGGTTAGTAGTTGGATGGGAGACCACCTGGGAATACCAGGTGCTGTAGGCTTGGGAGATGGACCTGGCAACCCACTCCCAAAGAATAATCAGACATCGAAAACCTTTTGAATTGCAGAGAAACACTAACAATACTGTTTTGCCTGTTGTATGTAAGGTCGCTATGAGTCAGACATTGACTCAATGGCACCTAATAACAACCTCAACTTGACAGAGAACATCTATAAAAACCTGTAGCTGCCAGGAAATGTGACATACATCTATAATCTCAGCAACTGAGGAGACTGAAGCAGGATAGCAAGTTCAAGGCCTAACACAGCCTGTGCAATTTAGTGACACCCTGTCTCAAAAATAAAACGTACAAAAAGGGGGCTGTGGTGTACCTCAGTGGTAGAGCACTTGCCTAGCCTCTGCAAGGCCCTGAATTCAACCCCCAGTACTGAAAAAAAAAGCCTATACCTAACATACATAATGGTGAAAGGCTGAATGCTTTTCCTATTAATATCCAATGATGGCAGTTTTTGCTACCCTTTTTCAACATGCTACTGGGAGGTCTGGCCCTGGAATAAGGCAAGAAAGACATATAAGAGACATACAGAATGGAGAAGTAATGAAAATATATCTGTTTGCAGATGACATGACTATATACATAGAAAATTCCAAGGAAACAACACCAAAACTCCTAGAACTTATAAATGAGTTCATTAAGGTCACTGGATCAACATATAAATATCAATTGAATTCCTTATACTAATAATGAACATGTGAAAACCAAAGTGAAAAACACAGTGTCATTTACAAATACCTCAATAAAATGAAATACAGTCATTCCTCAATATCCTCAAGGGATTGATTGTTTCTAGAACCACACTACACACACTTTTGGATACCCAAATCTATGGACATTCGAGTCCCTTATATAAAATGGCATAGTATTTGCATAGAACCTATGCACATCTTTCTGTATATTTTATTCATATCTGTTACTTATAATACCTAATATAATATAATTGCTGTCTACATAGCTGCTATACTGTATTGTTGTTATTGTTAGGTGCTGTCGAGTTGTGTCTGACTCAGTGACCCTCATAGGGTTTTCAATAGCTGATTGTTTTGGAATTGTTTTGGGATTGTTCCTGGAATGGGCAGCCACATCCTTCCCCCGTTTCTGTGGTGCTAGGGATCAAACCCAGGGCCTCAGAGAGTGTAGAGCTACCAATTGAGCTAAATTCTAGCCCTATACTGTATTAATTAGGGATTAATGAAAACATTACATATTTGTGCCTATTCCCAAAAAGGAGATCCAACCAAAAGTGGAAATTTTCAAATAATATCATTAATATCATATGAGTAACATTTTGCTAAAGATAATTCAAAAGCTCTGACAGCAATACATAGACAGAAAATCAAGCCAGATTCAGAAAAAGGGCATGGAACCAGGGACATCATTGCTAATATCAGATGGATATTAGGTGAAAACAGAAAATACTAGGAAGATGTCTACCTATGTTGTAGTGACTATGCAAGGGTATTTGACTGTGTATATCATATGAAATTAGGGATAACATTGCAAAGAATAGGAATATGAGAGCACTTAATTATACTCATGAGGAACTGATATATGGACCTGTCACTTGAACAGAACAGAACAAAGAAACACGACCTGATTTAAAGTGGAGAAAGGTATGTCTCAGGGCTGTATCCTTTCACTATACTTCGTGTGTGTATGTGTGTGTGTGTGTGTGTGTGTGTGTGTGTGTGTGTGTGTGTGTGTGTGGTACTGGAGGTTGAACGCAGGCCCTCACACTTGCATGCTTTGCTAGACCACTGAGCTGCACCCCTAGCCCATTATTTTTTACTCTTTGAGACAGGGTCTCACTAAGTTACACAGACTACCTCTGGTCTTGAAAATGTGATCGTCCTGCCTCTGCCTCCCAAGCCACTGGGATTATAGGAGTGTGCCACCATGCCTGGCTCACCATACTTCTTCAATCTCAGTGCTGAACAAATAATCTGAGAAGCTGGACTTTATGAAGAACAATTTGGGGGAAGACACATGAACAACCTGCATTATGCAGATGACACAACTTTGTTTGCTGAAACTGAAGAGGATTTGAAGTATTTATTGATGAAAATCAAAGAACAAAGCTTTAAGTATAGATTATGATTCAACATAAAAAAATCCTTACAAGTGACTCCATAAGCAACTTCATGATAAATGCAGAAAAGATTGAGGCTATCCAAGATTTTGCTTGACTTGGTCCTACAATCAACAACCACAGAAGCAGCAAGTCAAGAAATCAAAAGATGCATTGCACTGGGAAAACCTTTTGTAAAAGACCTCTTTCAAGTGTTGAAAGTAAGTATTTCACATTGAAGAAGAAGGTGCACCTGACTCATGCCATGGTATTTTCAGTCTCATCACACAGTTGTGAAAGCTAGACATTGAATAAAGGAGACAGGAAAGGAATTGATGCTTTTGAACTATGGTGCTGGAGACAAATATTCAGTATACCATGGACTGTCAAAAGAACCAACAGATCTGTCCTAGAAAATGTGCAACCAGATCGCTCCTTGGAAGCAAGGATAGCTCGAATGTTTTAAGATTTTTGGACATGTTGTCATGAGGGACCAATACCTGGAGAAGGACATCATGTTTGGGAGAGTGGCAGGTCAATGAAAAAACAAAAAAGACCTTCAACAAGATGGGTTGACACAGTGTCTGCAACAATGGGCTTAAACATAAAAAAGATCATGTGCCTAGCACAGAATCGGGGAGTGTTTCATTCTGTTGTTCATAGGGTGGCTTATGAGTGAGAACCATCTCAACAGCACTTAACAATAACAACTTTGAAAACATTAAAAAAAATAATGAAATGTTAACATGTTCAGATGTTTCCAAGCCTGACAAATAGAGACCAAGTCTAATTTAGTTTACTTGGAATGCTGAGTCCACTGGTCAACTTTCCTTGGAGGGCTGGCTATGTGTCCAGGACATGTGCTATTGTAATGCCTGAGTCACTTCCAGGGCATGCATTTGCAGTGGCTACAGCTTCTCTAAAGGGTAAATCAGCTGGAAACAACATATAATGAACACGCACACAGAATGCGGGGTGCTGGAAAAAGAAATCCATTTGGGCAAAAAGTAGAGGCAAGAGTTTCCAGGAGCCTCACTTTTTGCATTTCCTGCCTCAGACTTGGTTTCAATTTCAAAAACATGCATGAGAATGCATTGATAGAAAGAAACAACTAGCTTTATATCAGTTGTACTTAACACTCCCACTGCTTTGAAAGAGCAGACCAACACTCGATAGCACAATTTGAAACCCAAGGCTGGGCTCTTTATGACAAATGAGGTTGACTGCAACAAGTATTCTTGGCACCAGCTCAAAAAGTTTCTAGATCCTGACAGAAAAATTCTCTTGGAGCCACTGATGGGGTTGGGGTATAGGGGTGAGGAGGAGAAGAACAGCTGCTGCTTGAGCTCTACACTTGGTCACAACTAATATTTGTTAATCCTAAGGTAGCCAATGTGTTCACTACTTTTCTGAGGTAATCCTCACCACAGTCTTGGAAAATATAAACTAAAGGCAGATGATTCAAAACTCAGGGAGCTCTCATCTAGTGAGTGCTTATTATATGTGCCAGGTACTCTGCAATGGACTTTAGCCCTTAGAATAATGTTGTATCATACATACTGTTATTCCCATTTTACAGATTAGGAAAAGGAGGTTCAGAGAAGTGAAGGGGCTTGTTGCCTTTTTTTATCAGTCCTATGCAGCTGTAGCCCTGTGGAATCTGATCCTGTGAGATCTTGGAAGCTAAGCAATGTTGGGCCTGGTTAGTACTTGGATGGGAGACTGCCTGGGAATGCCAGGTGCTGTAGGCTTGGGAGATGGACCCAGCAACCCACTCCTAAAATCAATCTGCCATTGAAAACACTATGAACAGAGAAGCACTGACAATAGTGTTTTGCCTGTTGTATATAGGGTCGCTATGAGTCGAATACCAGCTCCACGGCACCTAACAACAACAACAACACCAGTGCAGCTTAGCCCAGGATTCTTTGCTCTCTCTCTCTCTCTTAATCTCCCTCCCTCTGCTCTCTCTTAATCTCCTTCCCTCTTTCTCCCTCTCTCCCCGTACCCACAACACTGCCTCTGGATCCTGCAACAGAAATAGCCCTCAATACAAATACTCAGTCACAGAATGGCTGAGCAGCCACCCAGCAGCCACCAAAGAAAGGAACAGCCATCCCAGGAACTGCAGCTGTGGAACCTGCTGGAGCATGGTGCAGAGAAGCAGTGTGGAGACTGGCATGATGTCGAAGGGTGAGGAAGGCAGGGACAGAAGCAGAGCCCTAACAAACATTTTTGGCAGCTGGGGTAAGCAGTGTGAAACTTGCCTTCTCCTCAATGGGAGCTGCTCTTGGCAGGGGGAGGGGCAGCCCTATGCACAAAAGGTCCCCCGGTTGGTGCCCTCCCAGCCCTTGACCTGGGGCCTCTTGCTCCATCCATCTCTGCAACTGCCAAAGAGGCTGGCCTGGGGCCAGGGTGAGGCTTCCAACTGAGACCAGAGAGGTGGTGGGAGAAAAATGTGGTGCCCTCTAAATTTCTGTGCCCCAGTGACCCCACCCTAGCCAAGGCCCTGAAAAGGACAGAGCAGAGTGTTGGGCTGGGAAGGGAGGTGAGAAAGTCAGAGCCGCAGTGACTGGAAGAATAAGGAAAGCTCAAGGGGGCCATCAGTCACCCTGATGGAGTTGAACAAGTCTGCCAAAAGACAGAAAGTTTTGGTAACTGGATCATTTCAGAGTTCAAGATCAGAGAGGTGAAGTGGGCAATTGCAACTACTAGCAGTAGTTGCTGAAGCAGACAGACCCCCAAATCAAGGGGTCAAAGAGGTCAAAGAGATCGGAGGGCTATTATTAATTCCACAAGCTTTCATTGAGCCTACTATTTGCCAGGCCCTGTGCCAGGCACTTGGGGTACACATGGGAATAGGACATACCCCCCCCACCCGACCCTTGCCTTCTTCACATGTGGTGGTCTAGCCAGGCTGGTTGCAAAACAGACAAGCAGAGAAATACAATGTGATATGGACATGCTGCAGGGGTTCCCCAGTGGCTTAAGACATGGCCTTTCCACCTGAGAAACTTTCAGTTCACAAAGATCTATTCTACTTGGAAGAAGAAAGATGAACTCCGGGTAAGGAAACACATACAAACAAGTACTGCAGAAGCATGAAAAAAAGAAATGGTCTATTCTGATTTCTGCAGGAGAGAATGGGAGAAGAGAAATCAGAAATGGTTTCATGAAGTCCATGACATGTGAAGATACACAGGATTTAAAAGGTAGAAGGGGGATATGGAAAGCATTTTAGGTTGGAGGAACAAAATGAGTACATGCGCAGGCAGGGAAGCCCAGAACACATTTGGAGAAGGGGTATGGGGAGGTGATGAGTGTGTTTATTGGTGCTAGTGGTAATAGAAGGGTGCATTGGAGACCTAGGAGAGAGTTGTGTCTTGATAGAGACTACAAATGAGGCTGGAGAGGTTGCCTTAGATCACAGGTCAGAGGGCCTTGATGTATGGGTTTCAGAATTTGGTCAGGATCCTGTAAGCAATAAAGACTCAAATTGGATTTTTTAAAAGAAGAAATGATGTGATTATTTTCTGTGTTTTGCAAAGAACTCCCTGATGGAAGGGAAGGAAAGAAAAGAGAAGAGAAAGGAAAAGGAAAAAGGAAATAAA